>JANCMA020259152.1:0-22450 GCA_024336925.2 Zoanthus solanderi | reverse complement strand
GAAACGTCGTCGTTTTTTAAACCTTTTTTAACTTTTTAACTTTTTAACCTTTCTTAATGGATTTTAAGAAATTTTTAACGTTAAACTTCAGTATTAAAATATTTCGCAAATCTCTTTTAATAGAAATTATTATTTTCAGTCTTAAAGAAGAGAGAGACGATATACTAAGCACGTACTGTAAATCTCACAACTCGGAGACAGCCAAGTATATTACATTGCTCACGTCATTTTCGTGCTTCATAGCGCTATGAAACACACTTGTAGACCAATCAAACGCACTATTGCAACAGCTTGCACAACCCCGTCGGTTTGCATCAAACCTGCTGATATACTGTAGTTAACGCGTCTAAACTTTCTTAAAGGTTTAAATTTGATAAATATTGAAAAAATGAAATACCTATTTCCATTTTTTGAAAATGTTTGGTCATGTCTCCATTGGTCTCGTACTTGAGCATCAAAACGATTTTCCCAAACTCTGTGGTAGCTGAAACTGGAGAGAAAAATCTCTCGCAGTATTTCTCGTTTGTTTGAACTCTGACCTTGACATACTGGCCAGGAATACAACCCGTGTAGTCCGAGGGACGCGGCAGAGCAAACTCGTACTCGTATTGCTCTGCGCTCAGATCATTAATAGCCGTCAGTTTGAGTGGAGTGTAGGTATCGGCGTTTAGAGCCGGGCAATGCCACAATCCATCTTCGCTTTGGAAAGAACCGGGTGTTTCCGGGGGATTAGTGTTGAAAGGATTATCAAACTCAGTGTCTTGATAACTATAATTCTTTTGTCTTCTGACTTTGGCGTCTCCACTGCCGCTGCTGTCATAACTATCAGTATTGTTGCAGGTGACACCTTCGACGCCATAACTGTTGCAAGGTTTGTTAGCGTTCTCATCACTGTTGTATTTTACGCGGTCGTAAAGCTGGTTAAGATTGTTAAACTTAACTTTGAAGTTGTTGCTTACATCAACGGTTTCATTATTGTTATTGTCGTCAGTGATGTCTGTCTGCACCTCGCGTAGCAACTGGTCTGCAAAAGTGAGTTTCTCGTCGACACTGAGTTTGCGTATTTGTGAGTTCAGACGTCTGGTGTCCACTTGTTGACCCCTGCAATAAACATATCATGAACAAATGTAGTTTCATGTTTTTACACCTCTCAAAATTACTGAAAATTTTAAATCTTTATTTTATTTTCATTGAATCAATTCAATATAATTGTTTTATTACACCATTTCTTGCTTTCAAGAAACTTCAGTTCCTTACACTATGCCATTTTCATTATGTACTTGTTTATTTAAAGATTTTTGTTCAAACTATTGCTTCAAGTACATCAAGTCATGTATCGCGCCTTGCAATGCAATGAACTCAGGTTACATATTAAAAGTTAGAGAGTTTCAGTTCGTAGTTTGTTTACAAATACACCCACGTGCTGGCGATAGAATGAACTCAACTCGGCTTTCGGCCCGTTCATTATATTATTCAAATTTCTTGATCATTGTGTCACCAGCGCGTGGGTGTATTTGTAAACAAACCTCTCACATTCGGTCATTAACTCTTAAATATTTCGTATAATTCTTTATGGTATCGAACCTGAGCTGGAACGTTTGCGCAGATAGCTAATTTCTTCAAAATTCTCCAAGCATTCGTTATAACAATTAAATATAGTACTCCACTCATGCTTGTGAGATATGATATACGTTGTTAATATAATACCAAAGTTTGCATTTCACGCCCGGTCGGCTATCTATTACTTCATATTTTCCGCACTATCTTACCATAAGTCTATCGATTGCAGTCCATATAGAGCGCTTTGTCCAACAATCTGCCGCAATATTTCATTACTCATCCCCATGACCCATCCAGCTCGACCGTCTCTCATTAGTCTTTCAAGCCCTACAAACGGAAACATGTTTTTAGCGCCGTTGCGATACAATAAAGTAGTCAAATGAAACTCCCACCTCCCTGTCGTACTATTTCGGGGACTTGGTATATTCTCAAATGCGAATCAAAACCCCCAAAAGGAATCAAAACATAAAATTCCTCAAAAAACTATAGGCAAATTGAAAAAATGAAAGCCCGAGGTCAGTACATAAATAGAGTAAACTGCATGGAAGCGTCAAAGATTATCTTTGACTTCGAGTTGTACATTTTATCTTCGAGTTGTACATTCTATCTTCAAGTTGTACATTTTATCTTCGAGTTGTACATTTTATCTTCGAGTTGTACAGTTTATCTTCGAGTTGTACATTTTATATTCGAGTTGTACATTTTATCTTTGAGTTGTACAGTTTATCTTAGACTGAAAGTATTTATCTTTAAAAGGTAGAATTTATTTTGGAGTAATAGATTTTATCTTCAAGTGGTAAATTTTATCTTCGAAAGCTACATTTTATTATTAAGTGGAAGATTTTATCTCTGTGTGGTAGATTTTGTCTTTGTGTTGTAGATTTTATCTACTAGTGGTAGATATGTTCGAGTGTTAGATTTTATCTTCGAGTGGTAGCTTTTGTCTTTTCTGTTGTAGAATTCATCTTCGAATGGTAAATTTTATTTCAGTGATTCACAAAAGTAAGATTTTGAACACGTAAATGCAGAACTTGTGTCTTTTGATTTTCTTTCAGGCTTCAGTCTCATAATTCATGAAATTCCTAAATTAACGAAATCGTAAAGTAATATCTTTTTTTTTTCCCAAAGGGAACAAAACCTCGTTTCCATACCAAGTTGGCTCTTGTACCCAGCCCCTCCGCAGGCATTCATCATCGCATCGCTAACTTGATTAACATTGGCTGCGGCCTTGATTTTTACCTGTGAGCACCAGTGGGCCAATAACGAGCGCCTGTCAGGTAAAAATTACATAAATACATTTAAATCATTTTTATTTATTTCTATTTTGTTGTCTGTCTGTTTGTGTCTCACATACATACCCTCCCTGCCTTTTCAAGGTTAATAGATGCATGCGTGATTAATCTTTTAACAAGCCTTGGTGCTTTCAAAGTTAGTACGATGAGCCCGTGTGTGACCGATTGTTTCTGAATAAGCTGTCGTTCTTTCAAGGTTAATACTAAAAGCGCATGCGTGTTAGTTTCTGGACAAGCTGTGCCGCTTTCGAGGTTAATGCTTCTTATTCTCCTCTTCGAAAATGGATTAACTTCACAATGACATTTGAGAAGATTAAGATATATGATAAACCCTGTAATGCGCATCTTCTCAGACAATTAAATTTTTTGCTTTGCATAAGTCTATGAACTGCGAACTTCTTTCAGGAATGAAAGATATTTTCAACATTTGAAGATAATATTCGCATCGCTGCATGCGCATGCGCTCCCATGAAATATCCTCTACATCTTAACTATGTGCGAACCTCATTACAGGACTTGATTTGTCCAGGTAGATATCCCAGTCACTATTGTCTGTTACTTGGTCCAAGCCTTGGGCAGTACTGTACAATAACATTCGGCAAGCGTTTGTATCTGATATTGCATTTCCAATGTAGTCCTTTGAACGTAAACAAAAGGGAATCAAAATGAAAACTATTAGTTTCCTAAATTAATAAGTAGAAACGTACTCGAATATTATTGTGTTCAGTTCAGTTCAGACTAACACTCCAAACGTCAGCTCCTTACACTACTTACGGTGATGATCATAAACATATCAACCTTGAGTTGTCTAAATTACACGTTGTGTTTATTTCAGTTCAGACTAACACTCCAAACATCAGCTCCTTACACTACTTACGGTGATGATCCTAAACATTTCAACCTTGAGTTGTCTAAATTACACGTTGTGTTTAGTTTAGTTCAGACTAACACTCCAAACATCAGCTCCTTACACTACTTGCGGTGATGATCATGAACATTTCAACCTTGAGTTGTTTAAATTACACGTTGTGTTTAGTTCAGTTCATGCTAACACTCCAAACGTCCGCTTCTTACACTACTTACGGTGATGATCAAAAACATTTCAACCTTGAGTTGCCTAAATTACACATTGTGTTTAGTTCAGTTCAGGCTAACACTCCAAACGTCAGCTCCTTGCACTACTTAGGCGATGCACTTCAAAGTTTAAACTTTGACCATAAGCTACATACAATTTTTGTTTAGTTCCGTTCATGCCTGCTCGAAACATTAGCTTTTTCATTAAGGTCGATAATCCAAACCAGTTCAGCCTGGGGCTGATTATTTGGATCACGCTTTTGGAGCATATTTTGTTTAGTTAATTTTAAAACACAACAAACAAGAAGTTTTGATAATGTCCATATTTTAATTTATTCATCAATCAAAAGTATAATCTAAGACTACGGCATCTTGGAAGTACAGTTTGTAATTTTATTGTACCCTGTTAGCTCCTACTAAATATACCCTTCTCAATTGTGTGTCTATAGACATATTCTGTCTTTGTTCCTGCTGTACAAGTAAGTACACGACCTGTAAATACAAATACAGTAGACTTTAATAGTTATTGCATATTCATTGTTTTGCAAAATCAATATAAAATATGTCATTTGTATAACTGTAACTAGTTTGACCCCGTAAGAGCTGTTCATTTGTTTGCGAAAATCACCTGTAGAAAAATAAGGCTGTTTATAAAAGTTTCTCTTTTGCCGCACACATACAATTGAAATTGAAGCGTGGTAACAAACAAAAAATTGTGTCGAAAAAAGGCTTTGCGCGCCTGAGAAGCCTGTTTATCTGGAGCCAAGACAACTCAATTTTTTGGTGTAACGCTTTTCTCGTGTGTTTATATGAGAAGATTTTATCCCGCTAACAGATCTTTCAAACGATGTAAACAAAAAAAAATGAACGCGTTATTTTAGTCAGCACTTCTTCTCCTCTTGCGTACTTGAAAACATTTCATACGGAACCCGGAAAGAAACATTTATATGTGAACGAGTCGTACCTTGGCGCCATATACTCTGGCCAGACAACCGAGACCCTTGCTATTCTCTTTGTTGGCCATATCATAGGCGAAACAATCTTTTTGTATGAAAAACTGGTACTAGGCTAAACTGCAAAACAGTCTCTTCCTCAGTTCGCCGGGAGATAGAAAATCCAAGCGCGTTCATCAAATGGGAAACTGGGAGGAGGAAATGGACTCGCGGACGGCCCAATTCCTTTTCGCTCCCGTTCGTGCGTTCATTTCCTCTTTCCACTTTCTCATTTGATGAACGCGCATGGATTTTCAATCTCCCGGCGAAGGAAGAGACTGTTTTGCAGTCTAACTCTAGGGAAGCTCTCACTTTGGTGAGCTTACCCGGTTCCATAATAACATGACCTAACTTTGACTTTGCTTTTCACTCACCTTAAATAAATAAGGAAAGTAAAATCCATTCTAATGGCACACGTCGTTACAAGGTTGTTTCTCGGGCACTTTGGGTCTCTGGTGTCCTTCTTTGAGACAGAACCACGGTGAAATGATTCTTCCCGATTCTTTAAGTTGGCATTGAACTATTGAAAAAGCGTCATTGACTGCAATAACCAACGAAAAGGAAAATCAACGCAAAACTTAACTTCTATCTAAATGACTGCATCTCTAACTTTCATTCACAAGGTCCAAGGAAGAGACGTGGCGGCATAACCCCAAATGTGGAGCTTTGGAAACTTTTCTAGCCTTTGTTTTTCATCAAGATTATTTCAGTTTTGAAGATAATTAAACACTTTTTATGTTTTGCCACACTTTTTAACTAATTCTGAACGAGAATCCTAAAATAGTTAGGCTTGGAACAAAGTTATATGAACTCCTAATTCCAGATCTACAACTGTCGGTGCAGCACTCTTGTATTATTACCGAGTGAGCTATGAAATCACAACTCCTGGAGGAACTGAATGGGGTTAACTGTTAACTGAGAAACAGCTTTTAAATTAACTCTTAACTAAGAAAATTCATTATTTTTAGCTGTTAATTGATACTGATCTAATAACTGTTAACTGTGATTTGCATTTGTGAAGAAAAAAAGCATCATTTTATAATGCTCTCTCGTACTGTTTTAGAGCTGACATTTGGATCAAGCCGCCACGTCTATTCCTATAGCTTATTTCTAGTGTAGTGTCTCAGGAAGGGGATTAGTAACAGTTGCAAAAACCAGTGTAGTCAGATATTGCTGAAAATAAAATGTAAGGTGCTTATTTGCCAATCTTGCAAGGCAAACGTGACTGCGTTGAGAGTAGCCTGCATAGCAAGCGTTTTACGACATTTTGGATGCCCTGGAAATGGAGGCGAGCAAAAAATGACCAAAATGTTGTAAAACACTTACTAATTACGCAGGAATTACTTCCAAGCGCCTTCTCTTCCGCTTAAGCTAACTTAACTTTCCATCCTCCCGGGGTAGGTAAATGAGTACCAGCGTCTGCTGGGAACTAACCTGCGATGGATTAGTTTCCCGTCCAAGGTAAGTCAAAGACTCTCACCAGCTTACCAGAGATAAGCGCCGGCTTCATGGGTCACTTGGTTCGTAAAGGATTTAGCTATGCTAGCTTCTAGGACAAATGATTACAGAGGATTCAAATCTCAACAAAGCCACGAATCGAACCCAGGACCTTGTGACTAGAAGACAGAGATTTTACTAACTGCGCCAACTACACCACTGATGTTAATGAAACAGATTATAAAAAATGACGGCAGCAAAAAATAGGCTAAACATTTCTTACCGAGAAAATAGACATCATTTGCCCACGAACCGCCGACACCGTTGTGACAGTTGAAAGAGGGGCCATATCTATCATATGATTCGTTCGCCCGAGGACCCGACCGACATTCAGCGAAGTATTCGGCTCCGAACGTAGTATACCCATCAGACCTTACGGCCTCTGCACATTTCTTTACCAGTTCAGTCGAGCGGTAATATCCAAGTAGCTTAGGAATAGCACGAGAATAGCTGTCTTTATAACAACCCACATGTTTGTAACCAACTTTGGGTTTAAAAACAAAAACAAAAGAAAATAAACAATAGCTCTTTTCTAAACCTAAACAAGCGTTTTGATATCATTATGACGTTACTCTCAAAACTATGGTTATAATTAATATATTAAAAGCAAAGAACCTAAATATTCAAGTGTTCTAAAAAAGCATATACTGTTCATTTTTTGGACAATCTATTAGCCGCAGACATTATATCTTCCAATATACCAGCAAGCCAGGAAGGGGTTTATTTATTTTATAACCCTCTATTCGAATCCGCTACGAACAAAATTTGTGTGAACTCAGGCAAACTTTCAAAGACATTGACGGCATATTTTGTGTTTTTTTGTGTTTTTTTTTTGTACTTCTGGCACAGCTTTGGAGACAAGGCTTTTTATAGCTTCGCTGATAGTTTTAGCAAAACGGTTTTCCTGATTTTCCTTTTTAAAAAATGTTAAGTTTTCAAAATGTTTGCTTTGTTTACAAATGGGGTACAAAATCGGAAGACAGGTATCAAATCGGAAGGGTATTATCGCCTGATACCCGTCCTACGGTCTTATATCACGCGATGCATTTTAGCCAATGAGAGCGCAAAAAAGTCTATGGGTGGGTTATAACATGTTTTAATTCTTCGTCAAGTTTGTTTACTGGGAACAGATTTGGTTATTGATGGTAATCAGTGAAAATAGGTCTTTGTATATAACTTACGCATGTTTATCTGTAAACGAAAACGAAAAGTTGAATTTGAACAAGCAATCCAGCGGTGTACAGAGTAGTTTCACCCAAAAAAATATTTCATACAAAACGCTATGCAGTTCGACCCGTTTTCTTTCATTTGCTTCTTATACCCGCCCCACTTGCAAAAGCGTTCCGCTGTTCATGTTTTTACTAAGATTTCGTTACCGTGTTTATTTAGGAAACCTGAACATTGAGTAACTTTCTTTCAAGTTTGTATATTTTCTGAATGTTTGATTAAGTATTAGTTGTTTGTTTTTAAAAAAGCAACAGAGTTTAAGTTGAATAGTACGAGTATATATGTTGAATTACTGCAATACCAATCGCTACGTATTAAACATGTTGAAGGCGTCAACGAATCTTTAAGGTTTCTTTTTTAAGCAATGCGAGTAAAAATGATAAGTTATCTTTTTCGCTGAAAATGTATACATATAATTGTAAAGAAAATTAAAGAAAACAGTTTTTTCTGCAATAATCTGTAGCGTTGGCAAAATCTCAGCACTATCAGCAAACTTGCCATTTTACATCATAGGTTTAGTATATGATACACCAAGTGGTTAATATATGACATTCGGGGGGTATATATTAAAAATTTCAGGGTCGGGATGACCTGCTGGGACCCTGAAACAATAATCTGTACTAGAGCTAGTTCAGCCGAACTGAATTTTATTAACCCATACTAGAGTAAACATACCAAATCCCCTCTATCACAGAGAAGCTGTTTTTACCAGAAACTACTGAGATTATTGATACAATCTAGCCATAAAACAAAAACTATATCACAACCATTTCCGCATATATGAGTCCTTAGTCAAGATAAAATCTTCAAAAAACTGATCAGTTTGGTCAAAGTGATACTCTATTCTAGACCCAAAAGCTCAGATTTACATATCCTATAGAGAAAACTGCTTGAAAACTATACCCTTCAAAGCGGCCCATACCTACATAGCCCATTTATATATATGGCAATATATACCCTGGGTCCAGTTGTTCAAAAGTCGATTAGCACTAACCCAGGGTTAAATATTTAACCCAAGGTCCTGTTTCCAACCTTACAGTGAAGAATTTGACCTATGATTTTGGAATTAACAAGTTTTTTTCCTTTAAAAATCAAAACAGTATTCCTAAAGGATTGTTAACCTTTTCTTAAAGAAGCAATTGCTGCTTGAATTTTCGCTTAACCCAGAGTTAAAGTTAACCAGCCTTTGAACAACTGGGTCCAGGAGTTTTCCAAGAATTCCAGGAGTAGTGAGCACGATGTTAAAATCAAAATTCATTGATTCTAAGTTATAAAAGAAAAGGGTTTCAATATAAAGTGGCAACAAGATGATCGTAAATACAAAGAAAAAAACGTTGTCATATAATTATATCATAATAATAGATGTCATTTTAAGGAAAACATTGAACGGAAACATTGATTATTCGGAATTTTGCAAAATAATAGGAAGTTAAGAAACGAGGAAGGGTAAAATGACGGCGGCAGTTGTGAAAAAAATTATTTCTCGTTTAGTTTTTCCGTTTTAGATCATCGATAAATTTCCCGTTACAACTTTGCAAGAGACTCCTGAAAATAAAAAAGTAAATGGTTCAGTTTTGAATGAAAACAAAGATTGTCAAATTTTGTTGCTTGACGCTCACGCTCTCCACAGAACCTTAAACGTGAGCTTTCCGCGGAGTAAGAACCAAGACGATGGTGGGCAGTTGTTCAGCTTGGTACATTCCAGCGTGCATTTTTTGTGTTCAATAACTAAGGCTATTGTACTTTGCCGTTCCCATCGCCGTTCTCGTACATCTTAAGCTCACTCTATACTACACAACAACGTACTATGTTTAGGTAAAATTATTGCTAGTTGTAATAAATAAATAAACTGATTTCTGGAATTTTGAATCTTAATTTTGACTAATTAAAGAAGACGTTTCGACCAAAACTATCGGCCTTCATCAGTGAAGTTGGTCACGTGGCAGTTCACTGTTATGTGACAAACGGAGGAGAGGGCCGGTCTCAAGTGTGTGACAGCGAGAACCGGAGCCAACCCCCCACCCTCCTCCCCTCCCTTTCTGTTGAGGGTTGGGACTTCCACCCTTCCCCATATCGCTTCCTTTATCCCTACCCGGTTCTCGCTGTCCGCACAAACTTGGGACTGGGCCCTCTCCTCCATTCTTCGACGTTTGTCACATGACAGCGAACTGCCACGTGACCAATTTCACTGATGAAGACTGATGGTTTTGGTCTAAGCATCTTCTTTAATTTTTTAAAATTAAGATTCAAAATTTCAGAAATCGATTTATTATTTATTTATTATTACAACTGAATCTGATGAATAACAATATTCATTGCTAGGTACTTCACATAATATAAGAGACCAAAGAAACATTTAAATGCAGTGCATTTCTGGATGTTAATAAGTACTATACCTAGCCTGGGGTGTTTTCCAGTTTTCTTTGTTTAAGTCTCTCATTACTGGATCATGAAACTCACTGGGTTCTGCACTCAGTTTTAAAGCATTCTCATAACTTGAAAGTTGATCCTTTAATTCTGCTAGCTCTGCCTGTGAGTGTCAAGAATAATGGTATTGTATGAAGACTCGTACTACCGAACTGTTTTTGAAACAACTGTAAAATTGTGATGCTTTGTAAGAATAAAAATAAAAGGCGCTTTTTAAGCGCTTGTGGCTACTGTGAAGAAATTTATATTTAAGAAAACCCTCTGAATCTAGTTTAGAACGCCTTTTTATACTTACATCAATTATTTACGTTAGGGATTGGTACATCTATGGATGCACTAGTCACAAAAATATTTCGTCTCAAAAAAGACAATTTCTTACTGTCGCTTTTATTCTTTAAAAAAAAATCATCGTCACCGTTACTGTCATCGTCATCATCATCAATTTTTCCATCCACTGCTTAGGAACTTTGGGTGCCAAGTAGATTGATCATCTATCAAGAGCATTAACTTTTGTTTGGTCTGCATCTGCCTTCGTGTTTGAGTTTTGAACAGTTCTGTAAGTCCCTCATATCTTTGTCACGGCTATAAGATTTTTTGTTACAGTGGAATAAGATCTGTTTTTGTAAAACTTAAAATTTTTGGAAACAACTACCTGCAATCATATGGAAAGTAATGCTTTACTATTATTGCTGTAATAAAGCCTAGTGATCAAGTATCGACTGATTTCAGGTTGTTATTCTGTAAGGATTATTGGATATTTTTAGTTTTAATTATTTTTATTATTATATTTCAGTTTTAATTATTTTAGTAAGGGAACAAGTCTACAAATCGTAACATGCTGAAAATATCTCAAATATTTAGAAACTGATTAAAAAATCACCTGCAATGTTTTGCACTGATTTTCTGCTCTATTCTGGGCATTAAAAGCCTCCTGCATCTGAACACGTAGTTGTACAACTTCTTCCGTGGTACCTACAAGGATGAACAAACCATCTGACTTGTTATGAAGTACTTGCTATTCTAACCGATGAACAAGTGTATCAATGGCACCATGCAATGCTTATTTCCTATTTCTGTAAGTGCATTATTAATTATCCACCTGATAAATGATTAATCACAGTTTAATCGTCAGGAAAGACGATGTGCATAGTATGAATTTAGTATGGTAGAAAGCGGAGTCGTTTTTTGTGAAAAAGATTGTCAAATGTTCATGTCTCAATAAAGCCTTCGTTCAAACCCAGTCTTCTGGCCTGAAAGTCCTCTATTTGCACCAAGGTAGGGGTTTCATTAAGGGCCAGGCACCAAGCAAATTGACCAGCTGTGAAGACGGCTTTGCCCAGTTACTTTCAGCATCACTGCAACTAAAGATTGTTAAAATTTTTAAGGTTTTTTTATAAACTTTGCCCGAGTGCCAAATCTAAATACCCTCCTGTTCTAAACCTTAACGAAGCCCCTGCAAGAGATCTTAAGTACTGTAACAACCATTAACTGTTATTCTAAAGGATAAAAGAATCTGTATTTACCAGATGCAGCTTTGTGTAATAGTTGTTGACACTGGTTCTGGCTCTCTTCCAAGCTTTTAGTTAACTGGTTAATAGTTTCAGCCCTGTCAAGCCTTGCACAATCGGTCTCTTTTCTTGACTGTGCAAGTTCATCTCGTAGTCGGTTGGCTTCTTCTGTCTGGACATCAAGATAGAAAATGAACTTATGGAATAACACTTGAAATTATATCCGTGTACATGAAAAATTTACTTGATTCGTCAAGAGCAGTGCCCTAACTGACTCACGCAATTTTGATTCTTTTTAAAACAGACAAAATAATTCTATATTGACCTCGTAAAGGTACAATTATATAAATTAATTAATTTTGCTCAATAATAATTAATGGTGATATTGTCCTTCTGAAAATAGAATAATAATTCCCGACAGTTGTTAATCTTTTAACGGAATTATAGGTATTATAACTAGCACTGCTTAAAAACATTTGTTCTGAATAATAAAATAACCTTCCAATCTAGATTGACAGCATTCTCATCGAACTTCTGCCTCAACTTCAGTATTTCTTCTTGATGCTTTCTTCTTATAGAATCCAGGAGATTTTCATTTTGTTCCTTGGCTCTCTGCAGACTTTCTGACCTACTAAGTTGCAGTACTTGTTCATTTAAACTCTCGACAGCACTTTCAGCAACATGAAGCTTTTGCTGGGCCTAAAATTTACAAAAATAAAATGGATTTCAGTTCCTAACAAATAATTATCAACACCATGGGGGATCTGTACCAAAAAAGAACCCAAAAAACAAAATTATTGTAATTACCACCTTCTGAAACAAGAAAAATTCCATCATTAGTTATGTAACAGCATGCGACGTGTAACTTGCTGAATTCATGATGGGGTTAATATTTATAGATCTAGAAGATATCTCAAAAATTGTATAGCAATACGAGTTCGAGCTGAACGCGTACGGTCACGTTTATGGCTGCTCCGTTTTCAAAATTTAACATTTGAATTATGACAGGAAAATATCAAACTTTTAAAAGATACTTTTCCTGAAGCGCCATAGATTGTAAAGAATAATAATAACGAACAGCCATAAAACTCTCTTTTGTTAACATATTATAAAGCTACCCGCCTCGATTAGTTTTGCTATCTGTGGTGTAGCTCTGCTGTATACATTGTAAACTGTCTTTTACTTTCTTAAATAAAATGTTGTTGTTGTTGTTGGCTCCATGGGCAACTAGGCTGGTAAAGGATTTAACCCTCTCTCTCAATTTAACAAATTTGAAAAGGGACTGTGGTTGAAACAGACTATTTAAAACTGTACAAAATTAATAGAATAATTGTAAAATTAATTAAACAATGAATTTCACTTGCAGAGTGACTTATCCCGTGCATTTTCTCTGGATAAATGTTCTAAGTGCCATTGGTTGGCTCTTTGTTATCATCTTTGGAAGGCACTATAAGCAGTCAACTTATGGAAAGACGATACGGAAGAGTCAGTTTTTACTGGATGACAAAGTTGCACCTCTAAATCATGGTGGGTATGGTGCTCTACCAAGAGCTGTTACAAAAGTCCAGCGGAGTTTTCAGGTGCTAATTTGTTTTGTAAATAATAATGTTGGATCATCATTCACATTTTAGACATCTATTTTCCATGCTTGCCTGGGTTAGACGGGTTTCTTAATGGCTATTTTCTACTCAGTTCAGTTTTGTACCAGATCATGATCAATCTTCAGAGACCTTAAATCAATATCCATGACTAGGTACCAAGTCTTTTGAGGTTTA
The DNA here is from genome assembly GCA_024336925.2 of Zoanthus solanderi. Lineage (NCBI taxonomy): Eukaryota > Metazoa > Cnidaria > Anthozoa > Zoantharia > Zoanthidae > Zoanthus > Zoanthus solanderi. Next base: position 9,098 of record JANCMA020259152.1, on the reverse strand, counting down.
CCCTTTCTTTGTTGCCCCTCAACACCTATATCTCTACATTTCTTCACCATTCTATCATCACTGCATCTTTCTACATTGCCAAACCACCTCAGTCTGCCACTTGTACAGTCCTACCAAGGTAATACTATCAAGGCCCAAACACTCCCTCAGTTCTGAAGAAGAAGGCTTCCTTTCCTTCAAGGTGACATAACACATCCATCTCATCATTCTTATATCATTGTGCTCCAACCTATAGTTAATAGTGTGATAAATGAACATCAAATACTGTACCTGTAGGGTTTTTTGTTAAGATTTGTAATAACAGGGACCTTTTCCCAAGTAACAGGGACCAAAATGGCTGCTATGCCACCATTTCTCGCCATGCATTGACAAGTGGGGGTAGGTACCCCCCTCCCACTGGGGGGTCCTTGGAAAATTTTAAAATTTCAGGGTCAAATGGGTGCATTTTAGGCTACTTTTGCACACTTTCTGTTCTTATATTAGCTGATATAATGAGGCATTCGTTACTATGAAACATGCAACTTTTAGTATGGATCACATACCAAAATGCTTAGCCAATAAATGCCAACTTTGGCTTTTTCACAATTTTAATATTCATTTTAACAGTTGTAAAATAGACAGGATATAAATCTATAATACTCCTATAACACATACTATTTAGCTTCAGTAATCCATACTGTATCTTTCGCATGCTCGTCATGTATGTCAAATGACTGGTGTTTTTCTTGTTTTTAATTCACAAATAAAAATTTTAAACTAATTTATTTCTTCTCTAGAAATATAAATAATGATAACGATACACTACTTTTACGTTTCTTATTACTTATTTACAATGTATTTGAAATATAAAATGAATATATGAATTAGTACAAAGTTTTATTTATTTTACGTTCAAAGTTAAGATCATAACATATTCGGTTGACCATAATCTCCACAGGAGTTTTAGTACAACTTGTGCGTGAAATAACCGGGACAAAAATTAAAATAACCGAGTAAAGGACCCGGTGTCCCGGCCCTAACAAAAACACTGTACGTACTCTACAGTACGATTCTATTGATTCATCCACTATTAATTGGTTGAACTAATGAGCCTTCCGTTTTAAAAGTAAAAATTGCGAACAAAAAAAATAACCATTAGTTATTTAAAATACAGTTTCCAGATCGTTAGCAGCAAGTAAAGTAGAACTCAATATCTTTCTCAGGGATATTTCAAAGCGTCACAAGGTTCATTTCAATGGATGCAGCGTGGCTCAGTGGTCAGAGTTGGGGATAAAAATGCGGAAGACCCGGGTTCAAATCTCCGACTCGGACTACTGGAATGAATTTATCCTCGGTGATCCCTGGGGCAAATTCACCACGCTTTGTAAATAGCCAGCTGGTTTGCCTCCTACCAAATGGGATTTCTAACTGGGAGAGAGGTTTTTTTTTAACATGATAATGAAAAGCCGCTTTAGGGGAGTTGTCATTACGTAATTATTATTGTTGTTATTATTATGATTAATTCAACGTCCATTGACATAAATGACGGAAATAAACATTGAACTAATCATGGTCCATAATGGAGAGAGAAACATTTTTAAAGTAGTTTTGTTTTGTTTTCGATTATTAGATAGGAGTTTCCAACCTTTCTTATCTTTTTACGATCATTCAACTTGTTGGTCGAACCACTTCAAATCCATTTCACTGTCACAGCATCTTCAAGGTGTGTTAATTTATAACTTATTGCGTGAAGAACATTTTTAGACCAGAAAATATAACTTGAAAATAGCCACTTAAGAACTAAAAAGCTGAATTTGATCGTCAAATAGAAAGCAATGGTTCGTGGGTACCGGTTTTTAATAAAGACCACGATAATCGCTCGAACTCAACGTGATTGGAAGCAGAAAGCTGAATAAAATTTTTTTGATAACGTAACAAACCTGACGGAGGTCGCTGGAAAGCGAGTGTAGTTCAGCCAAGTCCTTTGCAAGTTCATATTGTTGTAATGACAACAGAAACTCTACAACCAGTTCAGGTTTCTCTTGGGAAGCTGATGAAACTCCTTGCCACTGGGTTAGGAATGAGTAAGACTTGTCTCTGGAGGCAGGTTCTATTGCTTGTATATTGGACGTCTTAGCACAGTGCACGATCTACCAGAACAAAATGTTTGATATACCAAAACCTTTATACTTGTGGCGTAAGGTAAGTAACATAGGCGTACTATAATACTAAATACTAAATAATTCAAGAACAAATAAAGGAACAAGACAGGGCTATAAAACACGAACATGCAAACATTACTGGACACTGCTCCTGTGGAAAGAAATTTATTGGCTGATACAATCACTGATACATAAAAAGTTAAATAATTTAAATCAATTTGAATTAATTTAATAAGAAATCAACCCTAACAACAACAAAAGGGACAAAGGAACCTGAATACTGGAAGCACTGATGCCGACAATCACAATACATCAAAAGGAGAATTATGCGGCAAGCAAGAGGACCTCCTAACAAAATTGGTTTACGAAAAAAACCCCGGCAACTGCGATAATTAATGCTGTGCCAGAACCAATTGACTGCATCGCCTGAAGAATGCAATATGCCGCTTAACACTGAGCCGCGTGACTGCGTCGTAAGACAAATTAAAAAAAATCAGCTACTAAATACTTTTATCACCTATAAATGAGATTTAAGGCTACATTGAAAACAGGCGTTAACCCTAAAATCAGGTGACACGACAGCGGTTAATATCCCTTACGACGTGGTCTTATAACCCATTTCTAGAGGCAGAATGTACTTTGGGACTATCACTGATTTGTTACCTATGCCTGTTAAAATCCTTTCAGCAACATTTCACTTTTAATTTACTCTTCTTGGTTATTCCACGCGCGAATCAATTAATGCTTCAAGGTAAATGTTGCGAATAAAAGAACACAGCTCAAGAGCAAATTTAGTTTGATTTATGCTAAGAGTCGCAGCCAAGTTGGTAGCAGGTGGTACTTCTGAAATTCCATACAAAAATTAGTGGTTCTGAGTGCAAACCGCCGTGAACAGCTGTTTCAGTGTCTGTACACCATTGCTAACAAGCAGAATTGGGTTCCCTCGTTAGATAATCAAGCAAATCTTATGGAATAACCCATCTGCTATCAATGCTTTGAGGATTCATGCATTACTTTTAAGTTTACAGTTGCTCTTTTTTTCTAGTCACTTTGAGTGCTTCACTTGTGCGAATATTGCTGTGATGCTTAAGTTGATACAAAGGTGGATAAACTCGATAGATCCTTCGCATTTAGTAAGTTGTCAAGAACACTTTGACTAAATGACTTACTAAATGCGAAGGATCTAACGAGTTTAGCCGCCTTTGTTTAGAACATAAAGGGAATGCTGCATCAGTGTTTCTACAGGAACAGTTTTATAAATTGATAAGTTGTAGACCGTAGTAAGAGAATTTCGAAACTGACGTTATTAGACTACAGTCTTTATCAGAGTGGATGACAACGAAAGGCTATAGTCTGAAATGTCAGTTCCCAAATTTTCCTACTACGGTATACATCTTATCAATATATAAATCTGTTTAGAACACTTTTTGGGGGTATGGTTGATGTAATTAGATCTTTGATTTCCGACCACAAGGTCCCCAGTTCGATCCTGGCCATGCCAAGATTTGAATATTTGTGGGCCCTTCTTTTCCGCCTAAGCTAACTCAGCTTTCCATCCTTCCGGGGTAGGTAAATGAGTACCAGCATTTGCTGGCAGCTAACCAGCGATGGATTAGTGTCCCGTCCAGGGGGAGTTAAAGACTCTCATCTGCTTAACACTACTGAAACCGGAGATAAGTGCCGGCTACATAAGTGCTAACTTAGCTTTCTTTAGAACACTTTTCAACATGTCTGAACAAGTGTAATACGTGGTTGCGTTTCAAAATACGGATGACGATATTTTTGTTTGCCCTTAAAGATACTTCAGGTAGTCAGCACAATTCTCTCTCTAAACAAAAGAAAACTGTTCCGTAGTCTGTAAAATTAATGACATTTGCTTCAAATGTAATCGTCTGGTTAACTAAGGCTTATATAGAGTTTCAAGGTTTAAATATTTTTCTGCAAAGAATATCTTACGTTAGCCATGCACCACCTGTTGAAACACAATTTTATCATAATATATTTACGTTCAACTGTGATAAATATATAACACAACAATCAAGCACTTAAACAAGAATGATTTCAAAGCCAAGAGTTTTCGAGAAACAAGTATCAAAGATTAATATACATTACTTAGTATACATTACTTTGCTGAAATACAGCATCCATCGAGGAATGTTACTTAAATAAAAAGTTTATTACAAGATTTCAAAGGTGTGAGGTTTTTGTTTAAAATTATTGCGAGTAAATGTTGTGCGCCATTTTTGAGCTTAGTTTGTATGATTCCTTAAATATAGATAATGAAACTGGCCAGAAGACCATCTACCCACCTTCTGATATAGTATTATCTCCCTACGCTTCCGTTCCAGCTCGACTACGAGAGCACAATTACTTGGTGGTCTGGAAAGACAAAGGATTAATACATCAAAACATACTTGGGCTTTCCACTGATGCATTGAGCTGAGGACCAACTCAGCGAGTTGATCATTGTTCCGAATTTGCGGAAGCAAAGTCCAGGGTTTCTCTTGCCACTGGCTGGATCTGCCAATCTCAGGAATTCCTAATTCGTTTAGATCTGAGTCAAGTTGGTTAGACTGTGGTTTTCCTCCTCGACTTAAAACTGCAGAAGTGAAGAGAAAGTCGATCCTCGCACCACCACTACCGTCACCCAACATGTCTGAAGAGCTAATTAATTCGACGAGGTACTTGAAATTTCCTTGACGGAGGTAGTAATCACTTCCTCTCAGAAATGCTTTTTGAACTTCTATTTGTTCCTCGGATGTTAGAGTTAAAGGAAACACGGAAATCTCTGGCACTTCTGCTGTATTTTGAGGCTTTGAAACTGATCTGACGAACTCATAACTGCTACATGAGAATGAGTGGGAAGTGTTGCTTTTTTGGACATTTTCTGTTATTAACTCTGCTATGGGATACAAACGCGCAACCAGATACCTTTGTAATGGTTTAAATTTCGCTATTCTTTGCAGTGTAACCTTGAATGGAAGCTCCTGCATTTTTTCTGTTTTTTGACCTTTCAATTCTATTGTTTTATCCCCCGATTCCTTCATTTCACCACGTGATTTGTCTTTAACAGTTTCTAAAGGGACGGGACAAACCAAACTTACAAGAGCTGCCATCAGAGGAGACGATTTCTGCAAATATTCAAAAATTGATTTGTTTATTCTGTACTTTCCACGGTTCTCAAGAGATTTTCTTGAAACAATACTACTTTCCAAATCCAAACTTTGATAGAGACTCTCAGGAGCAGACGAGGATCTCTGAAGATTTGAACTCGATGTCGATGATTCTAACCCACTAACATCGAATCTGTAACCAAACTTCCAGTTGGAAGAAGAAAATGTCACTTCTTTAATGTCTGGTAGAAGTTTCTGGAACTTGTCTGCAACGTAACGATAGAAAAATGGCTCCAGCTGCATAAGAAGCACAATGTCAGGATCATGGTTTGTATTTGGATTCATCGGAGCATCATCTATGACACATGTGTCATAGTCTTTGCGGTACCACTTGATCAACTCTGGTAACACAACCTGTTAATAGGAGATTTAACTTAAAAAATTTGGTTTATCATCATAAACTCAAGGACACTGTAACCACTCAAAAATACTGCTCTAATAAAGATGTTAAACCGTAGGTCCAGTTTCTCGATTCTCTATCAGGTTCTTAAAAGAGCCCGATATTCTATCGTAAAGTAGGGTGGAGATGGCGCAGTCTTGTGGTCGTGATCATGTATTACCAAAAGCATTTTCAATACCTAAATGTTTGCGAGAAAATGTTGAGGGGTTAACTGAGTGACTCGGTAGAATTTTTGCCATCCATCACAATACTGCAAAAAGTTTCAAACTTGATGCTGTAGATTATACAAAACTTGCAAAGACGTAAATTGCTATTTGTACGGTAAATTATAAATTATAAAATAATTTGCAAAGTTGGTGCGTTTTGATTGGTCAACAAGTGTGTTTTCATAGCGCTATGAAGCACGAAAATAAAGTGAGTGATAGGGTTGCCTACCGCCAAGTTGTGAGAATTTATAGTTTTATCAAAGAAACAGAACTATACATACGACCTTCATAAATTGTTTTCTCTTTGTTAAGTTGGAAACCAATAATTTTAAAAAAGAAATAAAACATATTCTCCGTGCCTTCATAGCCTGGTGAAAACTGAGGCAAAGTTTGTGCGAATTCTTGAGCTGGTGAAGACCCTAGAATGCATCTCCGATTTTCACTGATCTGCTCACGAATGTTTCCCAAACGTTGAACTAACCTGACCAGTTTCTTCAATCATGATCATGTTGGCACTGATGTACTGCATCGTGGCATTGTTGAGTTGACAATCAAAGTCAGCAACATCATACACCTTTTGAAAAACGATTATCATCATCAATAGGCTCTTTTACAGGATGAGGATTACTACCTTAAATCAATTAGCTATGACAAAATGGTATCCAGAAATGGAAAGAGCAGGTTGACATTAGTAAAATGGCAAAGTTTCAGCTACAATCTACAAATATATAAAAAAAGTTAATCGAAAGCAACAGAAAATAGGATATTTTCTGAGAATTTGCATGACTGGTGAGTAAGTCTTGCGAACCAGTACCATTCTCACATATATATCCTTAGAAAAATGTAGATTTTACATTTGCTGTTACTGAAGATGACCGCACGGTCGAAAACGATTTAAGTATTTTAACACATTTTAACTTTTAGCAAAAAATTTTTAACATTAGCTATATTTGCTGTCAATTTTGAAATGCTTAACATCTGAAACATGAAACTATCCCTTCTAACTAATGTTAACCCGCTCTTTCTATTTCTAAGCCTCATGTTGTCATATCATTAATTCAAGGCAGATGTGCCACATCTCACTGTTGTACTAGTCTGGAGTAAGTGGCAGTATTAAGATCAATTCCCTCAAGTAAAAAGACAACTTGATAGGGATTGATCTAAAGTGTCTTTGCATGCGCTGAGTGGATGAGTACCGCCATTTTGTTTGTATATTAACTTCTGAGGAAAATTCATGTTTCAATACGTCCAGCAATGGCTGTTTCTAAACCAAAGGTTACAGTGTATCTTGTAATGCATCTTGTATCATGTATCAAGCTTTGCCCCATTGTTACATTGCAATTTTCCAAAAAAAAAAAAAAAATTAGCCTATCAAACTTGGTACCTTGCGAATACGCAGCAAATTCACATGATTGCTATTCATTTATTGTCACCTACAGTGAGAAGAATTTCGGCAGTTAGAATTCTCACTTTACCCTATACCACACTGTTGAATGACATGATGAATCATAAATGATGAATGTTATTGTTTGTTATGTTTGATTTCAAGGCAATAAAAACTATGGGGAGTAGAGTGAAGCAAAAATTGTACAGCCCAGCTACTAAAATGATTTGTTCGGCACAGAATAAAAAAACGCGCACAAAAATGCTTCTCTTCATAATCATTTTGCACGCTTTAATGTTGGTAAGTTATACTTGTTGTTTTCCCTTTTTTTTTTGCTTTGTCAAACAAAGGTCATTCCTTATTTGTAGCAAGGCCTTTGCTTGAACGGATAATTTCAACGCAAAGCTTGAAATGGGAAAAAAAGATGAAAAGTTTGAGTTCAACACAGTGTATATAGGAAATGGTTTGTACTGTATACTAACCATTAAACAGTGCGACAGAAAAATGAAAGAAAAAAAAGATGGGAAGTGCAAAGTAAAATGTGGATGGATGTGAAAATAGATTAAGACAGAAAACGAGTAAAAAGAATGATGGTGGGCAAATAAAGAGAGAAACATATTATGTTTCAAAGAGAGGAAGGAGTAAAACGGCCGTATAAACACAATAACAAATTTGTGTTTAAAAAACGTTGAATGAAACAAATGGCGGCTTAAAAAAACTTTTAAAAAAGTTCGAAAAAAAGTTCGAAGGTGGATCAGAAACGAAACGGAGGAGGGGCAAATGAAATAAAAGAGTTACCCTCGTTTACCCCGGATGTCATGGTGTTCGTAAGTACTCTTTTTGCTTTGTAGAAAAAGAAAAAAAATTGACGAAACATCAAAAATATATTTGAAATCTAACCTTTTGTTTTACTCAAATATGTTTTACTTTTGATTTTTTTCAAAGCCTTTGTGCTGTCCAGTTTTGATAGGTTTAGCCGACTCTTCACTTGAGAGGTACTTCCAGAATGATTGGAACCGATAAACAAAAACTTGCAGAACTTTTTCGGTACTATCATCAATCATCAGTCTATTAAAATAATGCAAAAGGCCTATTGGCACTGAAAGGTCTTGAACTAACAAAATTTGGTAGTCCTCAAATAAAATTCCTCGCAGTAACAAAGTCTCTAGTCCTTCTGTATCATTATCATTGTTAATATTTTTTTATTATTATTATTATTATTATTATTATTATTAATCTCTTATAATTTCTATAACTTTCTATGGTAGCTATTGCTAACCAAAATACCTGAAGTGTTGGCGATGTCAAACAACCATCACAAACTCCAAACACAACACGTCGGTCTGGGGTCAGCGGTTTGTAGCGTCTCTTTGGATCACCGACAGAACGCTCTAAAACAATCATAAAAAACCATAAAAATATTAATTACTATAAAAAACGATTACAAAAATATCTATTTGTAAGGCTTTTTACTTAATTCAAAGATGCTTTCTATTCAAAAGAAGTTAAAAAGAAACTGAAAAAGGACGAAGACAAACTATAAGGGAACGCAAAGAAAACTATCTGATTCTCTTACAAGTAGCTCACTTAAAGATAAATCGTTTACTTACTCGTGCACCAACAAATTTAAGTAATATATTCCATTTACTTTACCAGACTTATTGCTCTGAAACTCACCTGGAAAACAAAAGGTGATAGCAGATCCAAATGTTGTGGGTGGCGGGAGACCCGAGTGAAGAATGACATATTTCAAATCAAATGCACTGCATAAAAAGCCAAAACATTATGTAAAAT
>JANCMA020259043.1:0-12549 GCA_024336925.2 Zoanthus solanderi | reverse complement strand
CGACTGCTCGAATGTTTTGTCCTTCGGATTTGCAGAACTGCAAAGATTACGAAGCAAGCTATTTAAGCGTTTTTGCCGATTATAGAAATCATGATGGCCTCCTTACGCTTGTGGCCCGCGATTACCCCCGCCAAAGCGTCAGTTGTACACTGTCCAATATCATTTGCCACAAAGAACTCGAGCCTTTCACAATACATAGAAAAATTTCCGTACTTGGGTCAAATTCGCCTAAAGAACCAAACATAAGCGAAGTCATGACGATAAACTTTTGTATCCTCACCAGAAATGCAACGAACAAGGTACTGTGGAATTAATAAACATAGAAATGTATCTAATTCTTGTTGTCAATGTTATATCTTTACAATAATAGTAGAATGAACAACAACTGACTTGGGTCTCAACTGTGTTTATTCCGTGTTCTTGCACACATGCGCACTACACTCTATGAACACTTTACATAGTCAACATATACGTCACTATGGAACATATATAATTTATCTAGATAAGAATTAATCGTGGAAAAGATCATTTTATCAAGCAGTAGTATAAAATAGAACAAGTGCGAAGACGCAGCATATCTTGTACGTTGGCATGCCACAGACGAAAAGTTTGTATGACAGGTTAAAATTAAAAAAAAAAGTTTGAGAGATGACGTTTTGGCTTTTCAGCAGTAAAATACGCATATTTGAGCTTTTTCGTGCTATTCTTTGAGCTATTAAATGTAACTAAAACATCGTGAAATTTCTGTTGCTTCGATAATAAAATTATGTAAATATGTAAACCGCTTTGTCACACTCTTCACCATTGGTTATATGGCAGACGGTATCCCAGGAAACTAGAGAAAAATAACAAGAAAGGGATATTGGTGCGTAAATCACATCTCACTTAGAGTTCAACAGGACGAAACAAAATAAATCACACAAAGATACCTGATAAAAGCCACTGTTAATGGTCTATCACAAAATCTATATTCTGATTGTTCTTTCTATTCATGGTCGTAACAACAATTAGACCAACACGACGAGCCAATGGCCCATTGTTAATTTCGTAAGGACAAAGTCTTGGTTACAACTTATAAATGTAATTAAGTTCAAACCTCAGATGTTTTTTATTCTGTGCTAATTTTAACATATTTACTATTTAGAATTTGAAATATGGTAAGGAACCCTTGTGTGAAGTATAAATGTAACTTATACCTTGGTCGCCCTTAAACTTGTAATGTTAGACACTTTCATGGTCGTAAATGCAAGTACTAACTTCAAATAACAAGACGAAAGCGGACGAAATATTTGCTGCTGATACTGAAGCTCATAAGTGCTTCGATCGTTAATCCTTTGCCAAACCATTTTTGAAACATTAGCAAGAATTAAGAATTTTACAGTCAAATCGGATGTTCTTTTGATAATAACATTGCAAACTCCCGCTGTTGCTCTTTTGATTGACAGTTTGAGCGGAGGAAGTTACCACCTGCGCAAGCAATTTTTAAAGTTTGTTTGATGGCTTTGATGTTAAGATTACAAGTTTATATCTTTAATTGCTTACATAAATCGCAATAGTGCTACTTCGCTTGAAAAAAGAAGACGAATAATTACCTTGTGTTCATCTGGTGTAAATTAGAGACAATTTGCAGAACTGAGTTTTGGAATTGAAGCCACAAACGGTATTCAATATAGTGAGCAAATTTCGGCAACACATATTTTCCCGGTAAACCTGAATGAACGAAACGAACAGTGTAATCTACCTTCGTCTTCGAAATGGTAGAACACCGTAAGCTAACTAAACCTAGTTCTCACAATTCACAATTCAGGCAAGGTCTATTTGAAAGATAATGATAATATCAACATTTTTATTTTCTCGCGAGGTACGAACTGAACCGAGCAACTTGCTCGCGCAGATTTTAAGTTGCTCCGCTGAAACTCAATCAAAATACCAATGTTGTGCCGCAAACTTGCAACGCTGTCATGGAAAGAACATCCAATGTTTTAGGGGCCACCATCTAATCCCTTTTTTGTGAGGGAAAATGGGGAAAGTTCTTAAAAGGGTGCTCATACGGAAACGTTTTGATTTTTGTATATCTCCTAAACAATAATGTGAAAAACTTAACCGAAAATTGACATAGATTGCTAGCAATAATTTCTATCATTGTAGACAAGTAAATTGTTTACGACATGGCGTTCAAGGAATTAGAAATTTTTGCTTCAACTCCTACAAGAGGAATTCAAAACAATACTTAATATTAACTGTATATTTTAAAAGAATAAAAGGCCATTTTGTCAAACTACCTGAGAATTGATATTGAGAGCAGGTCAGGTGTAACATGGAGTCCTCCAAGCGATGTTTTTGGGTGTTTGACTCTAGGTACACTTGTAGGCTTCTTCTCTTGGACCCTATGAAGAATATCCCATACATAATGGTGGTACCTCTTTCCTGATATGATATTGTTTTGGTCCCACGAGATGTCCCATAAACTGAAGCCTCCGAGCTGAGTAACATCTGGAATACTCTGAATAATCGAAAAGGAATTTATGTAGGAATAGACATTTTAGCCACCTAATCTTCTAACTTAGATTACGCACTTAGCTAAATTTGTCAGTGTTTCAATTATATTTGAGCTTCATGGTTTCGTTTCAGTTGTCTTTTCTATTTTGTTTCGCTTTATCTCATCGCATGGCGACTTATCTCGAACAACAACATAACTCAAACTTCAATTGCTAGTTTGTTGCATAAATCACAAGATCGTTCATGAAGGAGATCAATATGGAATTTGTGTAAAAAAGGTATTTATATCAATTGTTCCTGTTCAACTGCCTAACTGTATCCTCTTGCGATGTGTTTGTTATCGCTCTGTGAATTCTATACTATTAACATAATCTTTTCATAGTAACAGAGAAACCTCTAGGCAGGGCTGGGACAAATAGAAGCGCTGAATTTGGCTGAGAGTTATAACCAATGAACGGATTGGTCCCACTGGGAGTAAATTCACCACGCATGGTTTGTTTTCTGTCAGTTGGCTTTTTTTAATCGAGGTAAGTGGAATCTTAACTGGGCACAAAAAGACACGAATCGGGCAGTTGTTATCCACTCCAAAGTCTTCTAAACATTACGCCAAGCATCTGCGATATCATTTCCGCCTTGCTGTTAAGAAACTGATTCTGTCCATGCTTTTCTTGACTTTTTTTTTTTTGGATCTCCTTTATATCTTTAGGTCCGTCAGTACTTGTCGTTGGCTTACTTTGTAAAGGGCCGTTTTCCTAACGCTGTCGATAGACTTTCTTAAGCAGCAGCCTGTTATCTTCACAGATACAAAGCCCTCATTGTTGATTAGTTTTTTAATCCCCTCCTCCAGTTTCTTTAGATAGAGCTTATCGACACGCTCGTAAGAAAAATATAACAGCAGTTTTCGTGTTTTTCTGTCCATGACCTACAGCTCACTCTCGACTCACCTGTTGCCTTCTGTTGAATTTTCCTGATCCTATGATAGTAAATCTTAACTTATAAGCTTCCTTCTTTTAACACGGTACTATCGTCTGCCGATTAGTGAACAGTTGTGTCCTTGTTCATGCTCTGATATCGACCTGATTTTTCCTTAAGCTGTCAGCTGTATGTCATCGGTGGAGAATCACCAAGACTGCACATTTTCTGAAAGCTATTCATATATGCGTGTTTGATGGTAATGACTATCACAGACTGCACCAAAGTACCAATTTTGTTTCTTTTGATCCTATAGCTTTAAATCATCCATATAAGAGAGATGGTGGATGCCTCCTTTTCCTCTATGTAAATTATATCTGCTTTGGTATTCTTAAGGAATAGAGTGAACTAGATAAGGGATCACATAATCGGGAACGGAGACAATTTGTCTCCCAAGAAGATCCTACTAAATTCAGTGACTGCTATTGGTATTGCTATTAGTGGTAAGTACTGACCTGGAATTCTCTCTTTAGTTCCCCTGGCTCCCTGTAGTGGTTCGGAAGGTAAGTGGCATTGACGTGCGCTGGGATCCCTATGAAGACTTTGGCATTCGTTTTCTTTCCAAATTCAAGCCATTTCCTTAGTGTTGACAAAAATGTATGGTCTCCTAGATAGCAAAAGTTGTTGAAATAACGGACGTAAAGATAGTCAACTAAACTGCCAGCCTCTGTCAAAGCCTTCCCACGGTGCTCCGGGCCAAGAAAATGGCTCGGAAATGGACACTGGGGTGAAGCAGCAATTGAGTACTTTTGACCAGCGGTTTCACTGTCCATGAGAGCTCTTAGTTCCCTAATGAATTCCGGATAATATCGGAAATCTCCTGCCTCGATTGCAAGATCAACGCCATCTAGGACAGCTCTAGAACAAAAACGCTTTACAGTTAGTTGAAGAATATATTATTTCACTAAATGTTTGAAAACATTTGATAAAAGAACAACAGCAGCGTTTTTCAATCTTTTTCTTTATGGAAAAACGGATAAAAGAGTCTTGTTTCATGAAAGCGAAAGCCAACAGCTAAAACCCAAGTCCACCTAAGTACGTACTGCGCTAGACCAGAAATATAACATTGAGATACTTTGTAGAAAATTACATGTTTCACTTCACCCAAAACCCAAGCCCACCCCAATTACTTTCTATGTTAGACCAGGAATATAACATTAAGATATTTTGTTGCTACTCACGTTCCGAAAGGTCTCAGTTTCTTCATCGTTGTTCCACCAAGGAATAAGTTCCATAACGTGTGAGCAAATTTCTTGGCCTTGGATGGGCTAAAGAGAGTTCCATCCCCGCACTCACCCCCCAGAGAAATAAAGACTTTGATGCCCCTGGATTGACATTCTTTAATTCCACGTTCAATGTTTGGACATCGAAAAAGGGTTTTGTACTTTCCAGATACCGGCGTCTCACAGTGAAAGGCGAAGTTTAATCCTGGAAGATTGTCTGAAAACAAAATGCCAACAGCTAATTTTTAATGTTCTGCTTCAGCCGATGAAATTTCATTTTGTATGTATAACAAAACTGATAAAAACTTTATCCTATTAACAGCAATTTTGGGTCAATGGCACCGGAGCATATCGTATCTGTAGTATAAGGTGAGGTAGTTTCTTTGACTCCCCCTGGACGGGACACTGATCCATCGCTGGTTAACTCCAAGCAGACGCTGGTACTCGTTTACCAACCTCGTAAATATGAAAAAGCGCATAGTTGCTGACGCAGTTGGTTTGTTTTTCAATTCGTCAGCTTAATTTTTTTCTGTTCCTTTTCACCCTAAATCTACCAGTAGGGTCAAAAACTTGCACCAGGCCTTTGTCCGGTTTCCAAGTCTTAAAAGCCGTTGCGTCTAAAATCTTTTTGTATTTGATCCAACTAATTTTTCCAAATTTTCTTTTCTACTTACTTATCACTTTTATTTTTATTGTCATTGCTGTTAGGTTACTTTGAAAGTAACGTAAAACTTTGCAAATCATACTTCATTCCAGATTCAAGTGATGTTCTGTTACAAATTCCTTTACTTGTTTTATTCATTGAATCGAAATTGCGTTTGAACAAAGTAAACGTTTTTTAACAATTTGACATAATTTCGTTTTTGTAGTGCAGCTTCTCTGATATTGCTAACGTCAAGGACAAACTGCATTTGAAATGGAAGGTAGCCTCATCCGAACAAATTATATTAGCCTTCACTCAACTTTCACCAATAGACACACAAAACAAAATTAACTAGGTATTTTTTTCATAAAAAACGTTAAAATTTGATTTTGTTGTCTAGTTTCTTTATTATCAATTTACCTTTGTTTCGGCTATCAAAAAACCATATTAAAAATGCAAGGTTGACGATATCAAATTTGGTTGTTTGGCAGACTTCCCCGAGTGGCTTCCCATAACCCTCCTTGCCCTTTGAAGGGCCCGCTCCGTTTTGGCCCCAGTACCCCACGAGCAGCTTTTCGCTTAAACCTCCCAACGGAAGTTTTGAGGCAAATGTATCAGCTTCTTTAAATTCTACAAAGTCAATGAAGATTAAAAGCGTTAAAATAGAAACCCAACTCAACGTTTAAGTTGATGATCCAGGAAGACAAATTGGTGGGAAGACGTATAAACGTATGCTCTCCAGTATTTTTTAAAATAATCCTGTTTCTGCTGATGATTTTTAACTCTTTACTCATTAAAGGTAAATAACATGAAAATTAAGCAAACATTTTGCAGCGAAAATTTTTCTAACAAGAAACGACAAACAAATTGTGCAGCTAAGGCTACAATAACTCCTTGTGACTTCAATCTGGTTTCCTGCCCTTATCTTGATCTCTCCTCGCTCAGAGTATTGATGTTAAATTAATTGACTCTGGTGAAAAAGATTCTTTTGAATTTTCTGAATGTGAACATACTACTCCCCCGCTCACCCAGTAACACCCCAATGATTCCTTTCCGAATTTGCACGGTAACGGGAGTCTGTAATCCTCTCACCTGAACCGCTCCTGATCTGCGGGCACTTCAATAATCAGGTCGATGTTGTTAATCGATAACCACGACAACATCGCATTTCCAAACCTACTTTAGCTAATCTACTACTTGGCTACTGAGTGAGCTTCTTGGCTCTTAAACAACATGTGGATTGTTTGACTCGTGAACATGGTCACACCCTTGACTTTCTAAGACGGTCAATTAGTTATAAATAAGCCGACTTCCGGTCCACTTATTTCTGATTATTGCATTGTATCCTGTTCTGCTGAAATTTCAAATCATTGGCAAACGAAAAAGCACGTTTCCTTTAGAAAAACTAAACGATCAAACAATGGCGTGAAAATTAAGACTGTTGCAGCATATACGGCATGGGGCCGACTTCTATAGAAGATTTGAAAATGAAAATGGCTGCTTTAATACGATCGCAGCAGTTAGCGACAAGCAAAGAGAAAACATAAGCATCACTTTTTAAAAAGTTTGAATAATTTCTATTTGATACTATTGCTCTAGCATGTTAAACTCGTAACCAATATATTCTGCAGCCCGTGGATGATGATATAAAACGGAAAAACTAAATGAGAAAGAATATTTTTCACAATTGCCGTCGTCTTTGCTCTCGCTCTCGTTTCTTAAAGTCCCTATTTTAAAGAAACACGCATGTTTGAAACAAGTGAACATAAAAGGCGATCAAGCTCCTTTCATGAATGAACAATGGCGTACAGCTATTCGTCGTTGAAATAAGCTGTAGAAACAGTGAGTGCGTAACAGAACTGATGTAAATTATGCTTACTTGTTGAATCTTCTTCCCCCTGGTGATGCATAAGGCATTCACAACGCTTCTTCAGCCATCTCTGTCCTGAACAGCTTCTCTTTGCTTCTCCCCATGACATCTGGATTCGTTTGTGGTCAGCGTCCACGTCAAGTTCAAGTTCAAGTTTATTTATAATAACAAAAACATTTTACAAAAACCTCACCCGCAGGTAGCGATGCTAATCTAGGCGGGGAGGAATGTGGTAACAGGCCTATCTTTTCTTCTCTTTCCCTGAGGGTTCCACTCCATGGCTTGACGGGTGGTGTTGTCAGCGGGTTTTCTAAGGATGTGGCCGATCCATATCCACTTGCGTTCGCGGATTGAGATATTGACTACTTTCTGATTGGTCTGCTGGTAGAGATTGCGGTTGGAGATCTTCTCTGGTCAGTGGATGTTCAAGATTTTCTGGAAACACTTGTTCACGAAGACTTGGAGTGAGTTTTCATCCTTCTTATTGAGCTTCCACGCTTCTGATCCATATAGGAGCACGTTTTTGTCCTTGCTGTTGAATATCCGCTATTTGGTCTTCCTTCTTAGTGCCCAGTTCCTCCAGATAGGCTCGAATCTGTGGAAGGCTGCCTGGCTTTCCCAATGCGTGTGCGAATAATTTTATCTTCGTCTGCTCCACCTGTTGTATTGATCACAATCCCGAGGTACGTAAAGGAGGAAACATCTTCAATCAGGGTTTTATCCACTCTGATCTGTGCTTTGGTCTTGGAGTTGTTACAAGTTATAATGTATATAAAAAAACAAAGAAATTTATGCACCCCACTGACGCCGAAAGCAATAAAAAGTACTAAAACGATAAATGAAAATCTGAGGATTCATAACTGAACAACAAATACGGTAAAAGTTTTGTAGACGCCCAAGCATTAGGGCGATCTTGGCAAATAATTGCTTGATCAAAAACGGATTAAAAAGATTTAGTTTTCAATGCACAAAACAGAAGAATTTTTGCAGAAAATCAACACTCAAAAATCCTTTCACTACTGCTGAAAGAATCATCCGCTGTTATTTCAGGTCCATTATATTATAAGCTATTATGGTTTAGTCTATCAGGGGGGACATCGCGGTTGAAAATAGGTCAAGTAACACCTCTGTTTAAAAAGGATGACGAGTCAAACAAAGAAAACTACCGAACTGTAACTGTACTCGCTGCACTAAATAACATTTTGAAAGATTGTTGTCTTCTCATTTGGAGAATTTATATCATAAAGTTCTGGAGAAGACCGTGAAACTGTATACGCATGCGGATGACGGGCAACTATGTTCTTGGGATTCGAACCCAGTAGCGCAGGAGGTACGTATCGTACGTGTAATTGAGATCGCAAACAACTGGTATCTACGTAATGAACGATCGTGAATCCAAGTAACATCAAGAAATGGCTCTGGGCAAAAGAATCCTATCAGGTTTTGTTTCAAACTAATAACATCACTGATCTCTTTGGGATCACTCTAGACAAGCTAAGGAACTTAACTTTAGGCAGCAACTACTGTAGCTTAACATCGCACTGCTGCTAGACTCATGAAGCTGAAAAACTCGAGAAACTGAACAAACATGTTTTAAGGCGTATTTTCAAAGACTGGAGTTCGGAATATGATACTTTTTTAAAACGTTGTAAAATAGCAAGTTAAGCAAACACGCAGATCATTTACAAATAATATTAGATTATAAGGAATTTAGGAACAATTTTTAACTCATTAATTTATATTCTAGTTTTTTTTCTCCTTTTATGTCTTTCCCTTCTCTATTGTCACACTATTTTTTTACTCTAACTTAACACAGTCTCACTAGTATTAACACATCCTATTGTTTCATAGCTATCTTGTACACGCTGTACTTAACATTTGAGGTGATATAAAATTTGTATGTATGTATGTATGACAAAACGTCAATACGCTTGCCTACGATGATAATTATGATTCTTCGAATTCTATATACGCGAAAAAGAACTACAAATTGAACAGAATCAAACGCGATCAGTTTTCATCACTCTCAGTTCAAGACAGAATCCATGTTTTTTAAGATAACCGTGGGCGATTTTAGTCGGCATTTATAAACCCCAAAATGGCTCAGACTAAAACCATAAACTTTTAAAAAATGTTTTTGTTTGTCAACATGAAACGCACGTATGAATATATTCAATAAATAACTAGAATTGGTTATGAGCACAAACCTACTGCATCAGTGCCTCTCCAAGCAACTGGAACTTGACTTTCGTCTCTAAACCTGCAAGTAAATGTTTGTATTAATGAGCATCAATGTTGAGAGTGAGAATGACGTTTGAACAATCGTCGCAGTTATGTACGCAGTCTGAAAAAATAAAAGTTTAGGCTTCTGGGATACCGGTACAGCGCACTCGACCGCTGCACTGATCGCTGCCTTCTCTTTCGCAATTCCTTAAATTGCATACACAACCCCGAAGTCATTGTTTCCACCGCATAAAAATTTCAGCCTCCCTATAACGTTGAAAAAGTGACATGCGTATTATAATTCCTTCTTTTATTGACCGTACAAATTTCAAAGCTGTTATGGTTTCAACATGCAGCAATGCAAATATTAGAGAGAGTTACACTAGATATAGTAGAGTTCGACAGTCTAGCGCCTTCTTATCCATTCATATCTTTGTTTTTCGAAAAATAATGAACAATCAAAACTTTCCTCGCGATGGCAAAATCCCATGCGGGCGGGCGCTGACGAGAAACATGAAATCAATTTTCATCAGGCCTAAAACGTATATACACACAATGTTTCCATGAAGGGAGGGAAAAAATTCAGTCTTTAAACTGGGTACTTTAGCTTTTAACGGTATAAAAATAAATGTTTGTTTATCTAATTAGTATTACATCTTTTACCTTTGTATTTTAGTTTCCACCTATCACAGCCCACCGCCTTTTCTCTATCTGCCTGCATAATTGATATTTCCTTATATAAACAGTTTATTTTCTCAATAAATATTTTGATTATTTGACGAAGGACTAAGCGGCTTAATACAACAGCTTTGTGCTTTCCCTTTTTCCGATGATCAAACTTTTCAGCTTTGGGTTGGTTAAATCATGTGCTACAATTTAAAAGTTTGTGCATTTGCAACACAGAAATCCTATTTTAGTCAGCAATACCTACATTCTAAAAACATTTGTTGCTTCTCCTTTCAGCTTTTCCAGACTAGAAATTTTCTTTAAAATTTTTAAATATCTGGAAAACCATTGTCCAAATGAACGGTTACTCAAGGTGAGCCTAATTCCTGATCTGATTATAAGAGTCTGTATGATGGCAGCCCTTTTCTAAAATTAAATCAATATTTTCAGTTCCTGTTGCAAATTTTCAGACCTTTAAAGGTGGCCTCAAAATTTCGGACTATTTCAAGACATAACGACTGGAAGGACATTTTTAAATAAAATAAAAACAGAAAAAATCTCAAGAACTTGATGCATTCCTGTGAAGGAACAGTTTCCAACGATTCTCACACCGCTCAAACGTTCCCAGTCTACTCAGCGTTTTTTAAAGGTTTTCTCGTGTTCTTCAAAGTTGCTTTTGCATGTACTAAGATGTTCCTTTAATTTCGTAAAAATCCTTTTTTTTTTTTGTTATTTATAGCTTTTTGTTTGTTCTTTCGCTCGTACACATGTCAGTTCTTCAACATTACATGTCGTGGACGGTATCACTTGGCAAGGGAAACATTTCAATTTGATTTTCTTCTTACAAGAACTTAATAAGTATCAAAAGGTGAAGTTCTTTTCAAAGATGTTCCCGCTTTTTAGGTCGCTTAAAACAAAGTTTGTAGTCTCCTTTTCCGAAATACGGACGTGCGAGATGCATGTCGTTTAAATGTGTGCAAGACCTTCATTACGGTTTTTCTCGTACACGGCTACTTAAATTTCGCACGATGTGTAGCCAGTTCAAACACGAGGGACACTTTCCCATCCACGCGAATTTGTGTTTTTCGAAATAAACTTCTCGCTGTTTTAATGCTTCTAAATCTATGTGTTCAACGTATTAATCCCGTCGAATTAAGCTTTTTTCAAAAATAAAATTATAAACCAAAGGAAATATTTTCTAAGGCAGGTGGAAACGAAAGACTAAAATGTTTTAAGTGACCCAATCGTTAAAATAATAATTGAACTAAACTGATGTACTGAATCGTCTGTAGAGATGATTGAAAAAATTTCATATACAGAATGTAAATGGTATCTGAACAGATATAACTAGAATGCTTCTGAAATTAGATTTCAAAACAGTTACTGTTTATCAGCAAGATACCTAAAATGCGTTCAATTCTACAATCTGGTTTCGGCTCCATTAAATTCTGTATCAGTTGAAGAACAGTTCAGTTGGAGCCACCCACTAAGTGAGCACAATAACTGAACAACGTTAGTAATTAAAAGTACGGAAAACAAACATATAAAACTGTGAGAAACCAGTAATCGCAGCACACTCTAAACAACATGTATTTTATTTCCCGCGCGTACGTATTTGAGCACTCTACTTACCAACAGTATGTAAGTCCAACAAAAATCACTGCCTGGGAAAATGTCACTAATAGTTTTTTGATATTTCTTTTGCAGAACATTTCTCTTTTGGTGGATTATGGTTCGTATAAACGGCGCGGTTGGATACAAAACTAACTTATTATAAAAACTTCAATCGTTAAAACTGTAAACAGAAAACTTAAGAACAAATATATACGAAAGGCGAAAGAATCAACAAACCTTGACAGGTATAGCTACATCCCACAAGCGTCACCTTACATTATTACTTATTATCTTCAGTGGGAAGCTGAGCCTGGTTTTTGTTAGCTATGCCATGCTGATGAGGCATAAAAAGTTCGAAATAGTTGCTAATAAGATCTAGTCGAGGCGGCTGGCCCGTCACATGTAATCTCTAGCGTTTGCTCTACTACATGGAAACAGCTGTCCATGTGTACTAACTGTTGTTTCCAGTAGATTTAAGGGGTAATTCCCGCTACAAACGTGGCCTCATGCAGTATAAGTATTTTCTATATGGCTTCAACTAACACGCATGCATGTTCTGTCGATATTGATGATTATCATTTATCTCACAATCAACAAGCATTATAGTTTCAATACTACTTGACAGATGAAACAGACCTACGTACGTGATTAACATTGATGTGTATTTTGTTTGATGGTGCGCTGAGTGAAGTGATCGTGTTTCAGGATGTACTGAAGCTGGTAGCTAATAGAAAGAGGGAAGTTGCGATGAAAGCAGGGGGGTACCAAAGAAACGAAAAATCTCTTTTTGGATTGAGAATCCGGATTAGGATTTTTCCCAAAGAAATGCACTCTAAGAC
>JANCMA020258939.1:0-12550 GCA_024336925.2 Zoanthus solanderi | reverse complement strand
CATATTTTTCGCTTTTGTGG
This sequence comes from Zoanthus solanderi, assembly GCA_024336925.2. Taxonomy (NCBI): domain Eukaryota; kingdom Metazoa; phylum Cnidaria; class Anthozoa; order Zoantharia; family Zoanthidae; genus Zoanthus; species Zoanthus solanderi. Next base: position 12,530 of record JANCMA020258939.1, on the reverse strand, counting down.
CAGTTATCATGGTAACTGCTTTTCGCGGGAAATCGGGATCCAAAAATAGACACTTTTATGACTGTGCTAATGGCAGGATGTACTTTACAATCAAAATGGGCTCCTGCTATAGCCTAGTCCTTAGCTGAAATGCTAAGCTCACACAGTCGATAATTGATTTCCTTAATGTATTCGACAAGAAGTATTTTCAAGAATCGATATGTAATTATTTCTGATTTCTTAACAATTGTGTGCGATTGGAACATTTCCAACATGAGATTTTCTATGCATTTTATTTTCAAGGCGTTCTGCTGACGTGCACTCGGTAGGGTATTCCGAGTTATTGTGCCTTTCGCAGAAGGATTTGATGGAGGTTAGTAGCATGGCAACTCCTTTATTAAATGCAACCAATAACTGACAAGTACCTTACGATGTAAATTAGGATCTGTGTAGGAGGTGCAGGTGGTCAGGGCCCAGCCACAAGGTCCCGGATTTGATCCCCAAATCAGTGGATATTTGAACACTTTGTGACCTACTTTCCCCCCAAAGCTTACTCAGCTTTTCATCTTCAAGAGGTCGGTGAATAAAGTGTATCAATTATGATTATCAAAGGGAGAAAAGAAAACATTGTGATCTTAGTTTTATCCAAGTTTTGGATCAAAAAGCGAGTCTTATTTCAACGATATTTCGACTTTTTCAGTCATAATCTTGTCAAAGAAAATATTTACAAGAGCAGTTGATTATAATTTAAAAATAGAATAGATCAATGTCTCTGGAGGCTTTCAAGCCTTCGTTTACTGTTGGTTTTAATTTTTTTATAAAATAAGCCTCAAGAAGCAGCAAGGTTGACCAACTGTCATTCGAATCAATGATATCCACGCTTTTACAACAACGATCGCGAGCACAACTTTGTTGGCTAAACAAAAATTAAAAGGTTCGAGCATTTTTGTAAGAGAAGAATTTTCAGATCGAGTAATAGAGAAAAAAAAGAGTTCACAAAGGCGACGATCGTTTTGAAACGTCTTGGTGGTACAAGCATAGTAGTAATAAAATTAATATTATCATTACTCGTAATACCATATTTTAATATTTCTTCATTTTATTTTAAAACAATAATATTTCCGTAAATTTCAGACTTTAGAAGAATACCCAGATGCAAAACATGGACTGGAATGTCAGGGCCGTGACAGGTCAAAAAATAAAGAGACATTGTTGCACTGTTTATTGTATTTGTACAGTTTTTGTTTTTATCATCATCATCTGAGCATCATCATTATCCGATCATCATCGTTATCATCATCATCCGATCATCATCATTATCCAATCATCATTATCCGATCATCATCATCCGATCATCATCATTATCCGATCATTATTAGCATCATTATCATCCGATCATCATCCGATCATCGTCATCATCATGCGATCATCGGCCAGATTATCATCATCACCCGATCATTATCATCATTATCATCCATCACTTGTCATCCAATCATCATCATCATCATCATCCGATCATCATCAGGTCACCACTATCATCCGATCATTTGATCATCATCATTGTTATTGTTAGTATTGTCTTTCTCACATTTATTGTTAACAGCATCAGAATGATTTTTATTGGTTGATATTTTCTTCTTATTGGGTCTAATATTTATTACAAGTCCAATCATTTTATGCGTGATCTTGTCGTATTAACCCTGGGTAAAAATGAATGCAGTTGGTTTCAAAATGTTCTGTTTTAGTTGTAAACACTGATAATCAACTTTTTGCTGTGTTCGCATATATTAAACTGAGTTTCTTTTAGGCTAGATGAAGATCGTTTAACACTGAGAGATAAGGGAATATCGTGGAAAACACCCCTAGACTTTGATTATCTTAATAATAAAAACTCCTTGGTTAGGACGCAAGACCATAACACCTCCCCCCTTGCCCTCATTCCCCCCCCGACATCCCCTCCTAACCTTCTACAAGTTATTACATTCTTTTAAACAAAGATTATTTGCCGTAAAGAGTGATTCGTCGACATTGTGTTTACATATTTGTATTTTTCTAATTTTTATCCTCACTATTTTAGAGGAAGCTATGAACCTGAAGGCAGAAGATCCTTTCTGAGGCACTCTTGATTATAACCGCATAGGTTGTTCAGAATTAAGCGAATGGTATTAAAAATATGACAAAAAAAACCAAAAAGGTTTCTACTGAATGTTCCGTACATGATTAAGTATAAAGTAACACCTTAGGATGTTCGAGTACAATTCTTCAATAGTTTTTTTTAAATATCATGAAGTTAATCATAATTCTACTTACCTATGATTTGCCTGGCTACACAACTTTCTAGTAACGAAGTTCTTTTGTTCTTGATATACACACAATTTACTTTTTGGCGTTTGAAATCTGTAGATTGCAAAGAACAAGAACTGAGGTTAGGTTGCGAACTCACACACAGGCAAATGGAGTTAGGAAGGAAGATCAAATCGCCTTAAGTTTGGGTAAACGTTTTACACACAACTTTAAAACATATTTGTGGTTTTTAAGCTGGATATTTCGAAGTCTTCTGCCAGAGACTTTTAAAGCCAGAATAAGAGCTGCTAAACGCGTCTCAAGATGACTTGAACGTTGCAAGCGACATAAATGTCCCTTGAGAATTAAACATGGAACCAAGACAATCAATTCTAATCAGAGGCATCCTGTGGTGAGCTCGTGGAGTAAGTAAGATGTTGAGTCGGGAAACTGATATTGCAAATTATGTGGTTTTAAATTCCCTGGAATACATTTTATTGTATTGTATTACAATTTCATTCTTTTGACCAATGGAAGCATTGAAACCATTCTACTAGAAGAGAGATCCGAAAGTTTCTAGAGTAAGGCAGTTTTTCTGTTAAAAAAAAAACAAGTCAAAAACATGAGCCTGCCGGCTCTAAAACGATATTTCTCCAATGTCTGTTTGCTCACCTTTGGCGATGGCAGAATTCTATAAATTATTCTCTCTAAGAAGACAACATCGCACTCACAAATGCATATGACAAAACTAAACATCAAAAGCCATAAGTCTCGAAATTCGAATATAATCAAAGCTATAAAAAGCTGAAAAGAGCGCTTGTATTGGCACAAAATACAATAAAAACATTAACTTGCTTAGCCGCCATCTTGAGCATGTTTTGATGAGACGCCAAACACCAAAATATCACGTGACAGATTAAACGTGTTTTATTGGTAGCTGAATAAGAGCATTATGCGTGACCTTTTAACGATTGCATGAATGCACCTGACGAGCTTGAGAAGAATCGATCGCAAATTTTCTATTGTTTACGCCATGAAATCTGGACTCCCCATCCACTGCTTTTGCTCTCCACGAGCTAAAAACCTGAGTGTGGTATACAACAAATTATTTGGGTTCATTTATCATCGCTCCAAAGAGACCGAATTTCCCCACAATGGGTACGACTTAGTTCATTATTTTCCAGCAATGTTATTTCAAGTTTCCTAGCTAATGTTTCGCAAATCTATATCAGCAAACTTAGTTGCATTCTTGAAAACACGTGGTTTCGGCTTGCAAGTCCTCATGTATAATGTTTGTGCAAGAAACATTTGCTTCTCAGGGATGCATGTTACCCGACATAGTGGCTACCGTCAATCGACGCAGTAGCCACAAAAACTCTTTTCTCCAAGTATCATCATATATTAGGATGGATAAAAATTATCGGGAAACTGGCATAACGAAGTTGTTTATACCAAAGTGTTGCATGATGGCACCAATCTAGTACGTTTCGAAGAAGTGACAGGTAGAAAAGTAGCCAACAGCTAAATATTTAACCTTGAAAAAATAGTCACGGAGCATATCAAGATTCGTTTTTTCTGTTCCAATTTCCTTAAACTGCTCACGTTAAAGTTTTGTTTTTATTAATTTACCCCATTAACTATTTTCTTTTTACCAGCAAGAGAAATGCATGAAATGAGGAAAATGTTTGAAAGCATCCGCGGAACACAAGAAAAGGTAAATGTTGATTTTTTTTTGTTTGATATTCATTGGTTAGAGTGCTGGACTTAAATACACTTTTCCTTGAATCGAATTCCACTGTAGTAATGTTATAGAGTGAAATTTTACCTATAATTTGTCTTGTAAAGGGTGCTGTGTTAAAACTAATAAGAACATTTCCGGCTTTCTTGCACACAAGTTTTATTTCAGTATCATAAATTTCAAATTATTAATTAAATTATCGAAAAAAAAAACAACAGCTTTACAGGTAATAGCTATCTACAATAACCTTTAGGTTAACCTTGGTACTAGCTATGTTGTGACGTCATAGTAGGCGTATCAAGTGTCAGTAGAATATAGATCAATAATAAAATGTGAGTTACTTGGATTGAGTAGTGCTACCGAGTCAAATCCGGGGACACAACAGCTATCTACAATAACCTTGAGATTAACCTAGGTACTATCTATCTACAATAACCTTGAGGTTATTCTAGGTACTAGCTATCTTCAATAGCCTTGAGATTAAACAAGGTATACAAGCTATCTACAATAACCTTGAGGTTAACCTAGGTACTAGCTATCTACAATAACCTTGAGGTTAACCTAGGTACTAGCTATCTACAATAACCTTGAGGTTAATGTAGGTACTAGCTATCTACAATAACCTTGAGGTTATTCTAGGTACTAGCTATCTACAATAACCTTGAGATTAACCTAGGTACTAGCTATCTACAATAACCTTGAGGTTATTCTAGGTACTAGCTATCTACAATAACCTTGAGGTTAACCTTGGTAGATAGCTTTTATTTTTTTGTACGTCACATATAACACAAACTTATACAGATATTTACCTTCTTTTTTAAGGTAAAAAAAATTAGAGGAAACTGAAAAGTAGAGAAAACTGGATCAATAACAAACAAGAATTGATGAATCGAACATAACTATGATGAAGAAAAGATTAATTGCTTGACATTAGTAAAAATGTAACTTTGTATCTTTGGTTCAAAAATAGCAACGAATGGGGCTACTGCTATAAAAGCAATAGTAAACACCTAGATATAAACCTCTTTTCTTGAAGTGATAATAAAAAAATATATTTATATTTCTTTTTTTTTTTTTGGTCATCCCTTGACCACGCCGTATATACTAAAGGTGTATTAGTATTATATACTCTTTTAAGGAACTATAGTGCTCAAATCCTGCATTCTGATTGGTTGCTCTCTTAGGGGTGATTTTCAATAATACCCTAATACTAATAGCAAATAAACAGTTCCTATAAGCATTTCTTAAAACTTTATCAATGCTACTTTGTCTGACTACATGAGAGATACTAAAATATTCTACCGCTCGGCGTTATGCACGACGAGAAAAGAACCATTTGGCTTTCCGGCTATTATCGATAACCCGATTGTCCTCAATGTCTAAATGTTTAAGATTGCATTAAGAGAAAAGAAATTCCAAGGGCACACAATGATGCTCGTTTTTTCTTGAATATATTTGTACGTCTCGAGTAAAAGACTGTCAACTCGAGAATACTTTCAAAGTCCCTTCAGCGTGAGGTGATAAGTTTTTGAAGAGGAAATATGTAGCTGTTTCATATCGATAATCATGTGTTAAAGTGTATTGCTCTTGATAAATCATGATAATCGTTATATATACCTAGACTTTCACTCAACAAAACGAGCACGGTGATTGGTTGATTATTGGTCACGTGTCCCTGATCAAATAAAAATGTTGTTGCCCGTGCGCTGAATACAACAGCTCGGAGCGCTGTCTTGAGCAAATGTTACCATCTATTTTTACATTTCCAAGTGATTTTGTATTCGTTACTGAGGCTATAAAAGTATATTTTACTTTTTTACGTACTTTGAATCATTTGTAATTTAACTTAAAACTTATTTTCAATCAGCAGGAATGACGATTGTCAATAATGTCCTGACATCTTTGTTTGTTTGTTTTTGCTTTATGATTGTTAAAAGGAAAGTCTAAATATGTAACAAAGCACTTAATGTATGGTCCCTCGGGAAACTAGTTTGTTTTGTTTTCACTCGAGCCCTGATGTTTCACTTCGTCTCGAGGGAACTGCAGGACTAGTAACTAGCTATAGTTCCCTCGGGACCATACATTTAAGTGTATATTAACTTTTCAATCTATTCATCACCATGCACATTCATTTGTTATTCCTCTTCACTCAGTCCGACGATCGGTTATTGTCCCAAACGTCAGTCTTATTATTCTATTTTTTTTTTTTTTAAATTTTAGAGGTCATTAACAACATAATTCATTAACAGGTTTTAAATGACCGGATTTTACAATTAGAAGCAAAGGTTTGTACTTTAATGCTCTATTAAAAGCCTCGTCTACAGTACACGAACAATTCTTATGTTACAAGTTTTATTTATTGTCAGTGAATGAGCACTTTTTATTTAAAAACAAAAGATTGGAGACTGGGAACTAAGGATGACATCAAAAAATTGCCAATTTTATGTGTCTTATCTTCACGGCCAATTTTCTGTATGTGACAATTTTTATTTTCCACATAAAAACTAACACGCCAGTTTTTCAGAAACATACAAAAATTGGTCAACTTTTGTTCATCTACACGAGCAAATAAAAATTGCCACATAAAAATTGTCACATAAAAATTGCCTCGTGTACATGGGGCTTAAAACTATATGTTTATGGTACCGAATTGTAAATTTATATTTTAGATGTTGTGTTTGTGTTTTTATTTTTTTTTTTTTACCTTTTTTTCTTTTCTATTTAGTTTTCTTGATTTTGTTGCCGCGGAAGTGCGGAACTTTCTTTCATACACTTTTCTTTTTCAGTGTTTTTGCAAAATCTTAGTTTTCAAAAATTACTAATCAGAACGATCACATTTTATATGACTGAGTGGAGCCCAATTCGGTCTGTAATCATACGAATGACTAACAAGAAGCCAGAATGATATGAGCCAAATCTCGGCCCACAAGCGAGGTTTGGATATTAACTAATTAAGTTACCATACTGACCTGCCTTTGAAGTTATCTATTTAAGCATAGCGAAACTCGTATTAACTTTTTATCTGTTGTTACAATTGTAGTGTTCTGAGTTGACATCGGAGAACAAAGACCTGAGACAAAAACTACAGTTTATGATCAAAAGGAGTGAAAAACTGACTCAAGAAGCGACTTATAATGATCCTAGTTCAAGAAACATTTCTATTAGGACTCAGTCACAGCAAACAAGCGATAGATTTTCAAACGTTTTGCAGGAAGAGCTTTTTCAAAGAATTCTTAATGCAGCGAATCAAGCCTCGCACGAATTAAAAAGAAAACGCCAGTTGTCCAACCTATTTTCCGACTGTTCTGATGAAGCGCAACAAGACGGTACAACGCATGCAAAAACTGACAGATTAGACAGAGATCATGGATATCGAACTTGGCCCAAAAACACCAATCGAAAATAGAATAAGAGGGTTTATCCCGTTTTATCTTCAAAGGAAACAACACAAAGTGCCTTACCACCGAGCTAAACGTAGATAATGAAAATATTGCCAAAAATACAGTCTTCAGTTGCTATTTATTGAGTTCCGTGTAACAATGAGTTGTATTATTCAACCGAGTACTAGTTTTGTAAAATGAATTGGTGAACATTTACCAACGATATCTGATTGCTGAAGTTTTATTTAACAAAAATCTAGATTTAATTTCATAGTTTGAAACCTGGGGTCAATCGAATAGTATCATGTAGGCAATTGAACTGATAACCACTCAGTATATGAGTGAAAATGACGTATGTGATCATCGCATTACATAAAATGGTATTATTTATGTTCTTAAGAGCTTGTTACTTTTTCTTTCTGTGAATGAAAATAGAAACAAAACCTAAATAAGATTTTTTAGTTTCTCTAAAGATGAAAAAGTTAGTGCAGGTGAGAAATACAAAATTACATAAAATGTTGAAAAATCGTCAATGAGCGACTTTACCGTTTTGGACAACAAAACGAGTTTCGTGTCACACATTCAGGAAACTGTCAACGAAAGTATAACTGTAACTTAATTTAAAATTTCAAATAACTTTTGCTTGTTTCTCGTCCTTGTAGCATTGGTGAGTTCGATTATTAATGTTTGTTATGGCATTACAAGTTCTTTAAGCTATTTTGAGCTGTTTTGGAAGATCTTTTTGATAGCCTGACTAGTTTTTGTTAGTTAATTTGAGTTGTCGTTTTGCCTTAATCATAGCTGAAGTAACTCTTAGTCTACCTAAATCATAAGAAATTAGATAATTTAGTTCTTTATAAAATCTTATTGTTCCCGACACGACAATAAATCAGTTTCATCACATTCACTGCTGGGAATAAGCAGTAAATGTTCAGTTGATGCACCATTTTTAACCACTGCAGTCTACTGTTCATATTTTTCTGTATGTGGAAAGTACGTAGGTAAATATAAAGTCTGTAAATAAATGTAAAATAAAAATATATAAATAAATAATTAAATAAATAAATAAAGATAATAACTACGAACTATAAAACATGTAAAGTCTCTTATAACCTGAATATGACAGTTTCTTTACTCGACCTTAAAAACTAGTAATGAGAAAAGTGCAATGCTTGTGGGATGTAGCTAAGATGAACTCAAGCATAGATAGCACAAACGTACTAGTAGCTAACTTGAAGCCACTACAAAAAACAGTATTCATTATGATCAAAAGGTATCTGAAAAATATTTTGATGTAAAATGAAGACTTTCCCTCGAAACCATCTGCAGTTTTAATATATATAAAAAGATCTATTTGGCCGCCATTTGCTTTTAAAACTACAAATTAACACATTTCAAAATCTGAAAACATATTTTAAAATTCGAAAACACATTTCGAAATCTGAAAACACATTCGTCCCGGGTCTCTGTCAATTTTCGCCGTTAAAGGAGTGGTTCCCTTGGGTCACTCGCTGTCATTTTTTATTCAACGTGCTGGGAGGCTTTGCAAGTTTATTCAAAGTTTTGCCCCAAACGTGGAACAGAATTAAAAGGGAATGATAAACGAGAAGCCGAAAAAAGAAAATTTAAGGATGATTTATCGTTGGAGGGGTTTAAAGAGAAAAAGGCTTGAGAAAGGGCCACATTCTGTAAAATATTCTTACTGGGACATATTTAATTATCAGGCATACATTTTATGCATAAACATCTCACCTATTTTCTGTTCATTTAATCCTAACCTTAACCCAACGACTTGTCGAATCAGCTATAGAAAGTAAAGCAAAAAACGAACATTTTAAATGGTATTGTGAAAATGGTTAATGATGCACGATTGCTTCAGTTTGTCATCGCAATCAATGTGCCAACACTCCGTGGGCCCAGGTGATATATGCATGTGTCTTTCTTTTCAATCGATACCTCTTTTGATTCCGTCTCATCTGTTCCAACAGGAACAAGTTCCTTCAACACAGACTGCACCTTAGTTCTAAAAGTAGCTAAATCCTTTATAAGCCTAGTGGCCCATGGAGCCGGCGTTTATCAACGGTTTCTGTAGTGTTAAGTGGATGAGAGTCTTTGATTCCCCCTGGATGGGACACTGATCCATTGCAGGTTAGCTCCCAGCAGACGATGGTACTCATTTACCTACCCCGAAAAGATGGAAAGCTGAGTTAACTTAGGCGGAAAAGAAAGTCGCACAAATCAGTTTAAATGTGGCAAAGCCGGGGATTGAACTAGGGACCTTACGGTCGGAAGGCAGAGATCTTACCAACTGCGCCAACCACGCCCGCCCAGTTCTAAAAATGCATTGGCTAAACTTTAGTCGCAGGTTGTGCCACAGTGCCCTATGTCTGGACATACAACTTGGGTCATCCAACTCTTCCCGTTTGATATTTTTTAGTTCAATTTCGTTGATATATGATTAGGACATAATAACTTATTTCGTGAAGTTCCAAAAATGTATTAAATTAAATGATGGATTTTAAAAGAAAAATCCACTCGCACATTTTGAAATATGTTTTCGAATTTTGAAATGCGTTTTTGAATTTCGAAACGTGTTCTTTGACTTTTGTTTTTTAGTGCCTCTATGAGCCACCGTAACTTTTCACTCTCTCTCCAGCAACTGGGAATTCGAAACTGGTCAATTCGAAATTTTTCTTTAACTAAGACTACTTCTAGTTCCATTTTCTTTCACTATACGCCAGTGTCTTGCCGTTTATGGCGAGCGATCGCTCTCGCTCGCCATCGCTCGCGCAAAATCATTCTGAGAAGAGTGATAAATGGATCACCTGCTCACACAAAATTACTCGCCTCGTCAAACAATAAAAAGCACATGTTCCATTTGCAATTCATTGTTTCAGAATTGCAAAATTTCCCATTAAAGCATCATCGTCAAAAATGTCAAACAATAAGCATGATTGTGTTTGCCATATCTGTTTGAGATATCATATACGGCCTTTGTTATTGGCTGCTCGCGTTATTGTTTACCTCCAATCAAGATTTAGCTTTTTGTCGGGTTTAAAAAGAAAATTGTTCAGTTTAGATGGTGTGAGAACCTTTTTTGCCAAATAATGGACGCTAATACTAAGGGAAAAATCGCTCACCTCAGTTATCTTAGGTGAGCTTTTTTTCACTCTGGCACCAAAGATTTTCAAACGGCAAGCACTGATACGCTCAACCAAATGGAAAATATTTCTAATTTCTTACATCAAAATAAACAGATAGTTGAGGTGAATCGCGCGGTATATTACTATAAAGATGAATTTGTAAATAGATAGCGTAATACTGTGTTTCAGTGGTATATCAAACTGACATTAGATAATTTACAATGTAAAAACAATTTCATGCAAAGAATATAGGGCGCCTGTGGTTTGCGACGTTAAGTGAAATGAATAAATTAAGAATCGCCAAATAAGGAGGCTCATCTCGGGCTTCTCAAGGTAAGGTGTCATGAATTAAGAAAAATAGAGTCACATTGGTTGATTAGAACTATCAAAGTAAGCCGTACATTAGGGCAGTTCGATCATAATTGAAAAACAAAAAAGGCTAACACAGCACCTAAAAATTAAACAACTCTACAACTCTTTGTATTTTATAGCGATGGGAAATGACACACATTTTAGCAATCGACAGTACACAGCTTATTCTGTTTTTCTTGGAGTCTTTTTCTTAATCGGTTTTGGGGCGCAAGTTATAGCAATACTAGCGTTGCGAAGAAATGAAAACCGAAGTAAAAAGCTTACCCTATACTGGTTAAATCTGGCCGCGTGCAACATCGTCGTAATCATGGCAAGTTTTCCTATTAGTTTCGCGTCCGCTGTAAACCATGAATATGTAGGGAAAGAAGTTGGATGCCAAGTGTCTGGGTTTTTCGCCAGCTTGGGATGTATTGCCAGTCTCATTAACATTCCTTTTTCTACTATAAAAATCTATTACACCATTACTTCACAGAAAGCAAATAACGTAGTCTTTGCACAGGTTTGGAGTCGTCATTCGGATCGATTTGTCATAGCGGGAATATGGTTCTATTCCATTCTTTGCATTATTCCACCTCTTGTTGGCTGGGGTTCGTTTGGATATGAAGCTGGTCAGACAAACTGCGCTCCTAACTGGCAAGGAAACGCTTTTAGCCAACGCAGTTATTCTCTTTTCTTAGTAGTAGCGGCGTTTTTGATGCCGATTCTGGTCTCTTGTGTGTACTTAAGAAAGATATACAAACACTTTGAAAACATAAACACCGTGATTCAGGATGGCTACAAAAAAGCACAGATACTGTCCAGCAAGCAAGTGTCCCTTATTGTCGCTATGATGCTCGTCAGCTGTGTTATTGGTTGGACACCTTACGCAATATGTACTGTGATCTCAGCCCTGAGTGGAAGCAATATCTACAATACCACTTCTTCTCTTATTATCAGTGTTTTGGCGAAATCCAGCTTTACATACAATCCATTGCTTTTCTTGTGTTTTTGCAAGAGGTAAGGAAATTTAGAAAAACTTAACGTATGATTATACCAATATATCTCCTTTTCAATCAAGTACATATTTTGTTCAAATAATAACATCATTTAAATTTGCATTATTAAAATCCTGCAAGTTGATAGATTATTACAAATCCGGTTAAGTATGTTATAACAAATTAATCTAGCTGAAAGTTTGCTACGAATTTGGTTAACTGTTTATTACAAATCAGGTTGATTTTTATTACAAATCCGATTGGTGTTACAAATCCTGTTGTTTAATTGTCACGTAGCAAGTCAATTCTTGTTTAGATCTTTTGTTTTGATCATGCGGTGACCCTTTTAATTGTGATTGTTGTATGCAATCATATGGTAAAACGCGCTCATCAGTTTTTGTCTCTTTTTTTCTACCGTTGTTTTAGGAGTGAGTTGGTCCTCTGTGCTGGTCGAGGTTTAGTCACGCCGGCTTTTAAAGAAACTAGACGCGTACACGCGTTTACTCGGGCTACCTAATTTTTGGATTCATAATGATGGGTGTAAAGTTTATTTATGCCAAGTTTTATGCTTGTATCACAAAATAAATGATTCGGCCTAAAAATTGCAGTTAGCCGCTCTGCTAACAACCTCAGAAACGCGAGCTATAATTCTATGTCTAAA
>JANCMA020258833.1:0-12550 GCA_024336925.2 Zoanthus solanderi | reverse complement strand
CCATAAACAGAAAGCAGAATACTTTCTTTAGCCACTGTAGCTGTGATGGTTCCATCGCTATTCAAAATGAACTAAAACTTTTTCCGTTCCATCGATAAATCCTGAGACGCTTGACTCCACCAAGTCGAGTACTTCATTAAAATTCAAACAGCAAGGTGACCAATTATGCGACCAGCTAGAGAGGGCAGCAGCAAGACACTCGACAATTTTAAAACATCACTTCCCCTGGGTCCGGCCAGTTTTGAGTTTCTTTGTGTGCCCGTGACCAATCAGATTTAAGAGTGTCTTGCCGCTGCCCTCTCTAGCTGGTCGCATAATAATGCAATGGAAATGAAACAAGTGCCAAAAGACAAAAGGTCAATGCTCTAAATAAATTGCTAATCAAGCATGACGAGGGCGTAAACAATACCAAGCTTTGTTTAATTTCACCACAAAACATGATATTAATATTTAGAGATTGAACACACAATTTAATCAACGGCCCGTTACAAGCATGAAAAGAATGGATTTTAAATCCTACATTCCTTCTTTTTGGTGGCTGCAAAATCCCTGCCAAAGCCCTGCTAACAGTCCCTGGTTGCTGTTATTTGTGTCTAATGCTGCCAAAAAAACCCACACACTAGGGCAAAGATGACCATTAAAAAACCCTAAAATCCCCCCGCTAATGTCCCACATTCCCCAGGTATGGGGGTGTGGGGCTTTCCACTGACTAGTGCATAACAGGAATCAAATGTTTTCAACTTGATGGTAGGGTTCGAAATTAATTGAAGTCCACTAGTAAAATTTTTGATGGACTAGTAAACTTGACTTCAATCCGACTCCACATGTCTAGTAAAATATTCTCAGCAACTCAATGTAAATTTATTGGTATTATGTTAAGAATCTCATTCTCATTTTCTTGTAATCTTTGATATTAAAAGGGGAGAAGGAAAAGGAAGTTTCAGAAAATACTGGCTGGGCAGATGCCATGGCTCGGATATTGAACAAGGATTTACCCTCAGATCAGGTATTAATAGCACTTAATATGTAATTTTTCTTCATTCACTATTTATCTTGGAACTTTGGTTATAAAAATTAATGCTAAGAAATCGACGTTTCGATGTCTGTTTGACACCATTATCAAGAAAAAACTGAATGTGAAATGAGCTAGTAATATGTAGAATCAAATACGCTATTGTTCTTAAAATACACTATTGTTAAAATATGCTATTGTTCTTAAAATACACTATTGTTAAAATATTGTTAATTTCAAAACTTGAATTGTTTTCCTAAACTTAGGCAGTTATTCATCAAAGTGTTGAAAGTGCTTTGTGGCGAAATATTAACTGTTTGCTGCTAAACGATCAAAAGCTTTAAACTTTTTTGGAGAATAAAGTTTTGAACTCCCCTTCACAAAGAAATAAACATGACAGAAAAACAACAAAATCTGCAACATATATACTTACACTATTGGGGTCAAAAAAGACGCAAGTTCCTACGATCTTTACAGTCGTTTAATTTAATAGTAATAAAGACCAGTGCAAACTCAAAATTCTCTGGAAAACAAAAACATACGAGTCCCTATTCAACAATAAAGATAAGCGTAAAGTAAGAGTGGCCTCACGTGCTCTCATTGGCTAAAATGCATCACGTGATACAAAATCCCAGGACAGATATCAAGCGACATACCCCTTCCGATTTGATATTCGTCTTCCGATTTTGTCCGCCATTTGTAAACAAAAAGAACATTTTGAAATTTAAAGTTTTAATTGAAAATCAATAAAAACCGTTTTACTAAAACTAGCATCGAAGCTATAAAAAGCCTTGTTTCTATAGCTGTGCCAGGAGATCGGGGGATATAAATTCGCTTCTCGGCCATTTGTTCATTTTTCGGACAATCTATCAACTGCGGACATTATATCATCTGGCATACCAGCCGCTGGAATTAAGGGGTTTATTTATTTTATAACCCTCCGCTCGAATCCGCTGCGAAAGAAATTTGTGTCAACGCAGCCAAATTCTTAAAGACATTGACGGCAGAGCTTCGAGGGCAACTGTGAAATTTTGAGGACAATCAGCCGCGGACATTATAATTTATGTCCCCCGATATATGAGCCGCCGGATGGGGTTTATTTACTAAATATGAAGATAAGTACTAGCAATGAATGAAGACCGATGGATTTGGTCGACACGTCTTCTTTCTAAGCTAAAATTCAAAATTCCAGAAATCGATTTTATTTATTTAGTTATTTATTTATTTAGTTATTTATTTATTTATTTATTTATTTATTTATTTTTATTTATTTATTTATTTATTTATTTATTATGCTTCGCCTACGTAAATTCGTTCACACATAATAAGAAGAGACAAATATATAATATACAATATACGTGAGGTATAGACAGGGTCACCACAACATCCGGGAGCCAATTACTGTGGGTCCATATTAAAAGGAACAAAAAACGTTAAAAAAAATACTAGTTAAGGTAGAACAAAAAAGCTATGATCTAAAAACAACATGAGATGGTCGTGTCCAGGAGGCGGGCAGTGCTGCATTTCATACATTTTGTCTTAAATGGCCTAGGGAATTAAAATGTACTGCTTGCCTCCCGTCCCACTCACTTGTGAACTTTGCATGCCCTCGGACAAAGTTTTATGTTTTGGAAAGCATTGTTTCGTATTTCATTCCATTTTTGTGTATATAATTTATTTTGGTGGATTGTCTGGTCGTCCCAGTGAGGTATATTAGATGTTGTAAACATGGTGTTACCGCTGAGGGTACCATGGCTCCAGCTAATTCTGGCCTTGGTCCGAAAAGTCGACACAATTGCGACAAAATTGTGTATGTAATTGTAAGTGTTGTTTGTGTATGTATTGAAAAGTAAGTTTTGTTTTGTAATAAAATGTGTGGAAAGTGTGTGTTTAGAAATATAAACGTAAAATAAATAGTTTATTATAGTAAAGAGTTATAAATTTTTCTTTAATAATTATATAGTAGGGTCATAGAGAAATAGTTTTCGTATAGCAAATTTGTCATGTTGTTTTGTTACCTTTTTCTGTTAAAATATAATTTACTTTTGTTCACAGCACACGAGGATTTTTCTTTATTCGTGACAAAAGTATGATCAAACATGTTTAATATTTCGTTTATCTTTCACGAGTGACAAAACACCGTAAAAGTTCCCCGCACACTAGGAAATTTTGTCGATCCAACTTGTCACGAATAACAAATACGTGCTGGAACTTCGTCAGTGTTATCGACTATTTTTTTGAAAATTATATATTATTTTGGATACAAAAATGCGCTTTCTACTACAATAAGAAAAGAAAATAGTGTTAAAACTGAGAGAAATAAACAGACCGGCAAACGAAAACAAGTTGTTTAGAATTAAACCAGGTTCAGTTTTAGTTGAGACAAAGAATAATCATGGATTGCCCTTGAGATCTGTAGATATTTAAAAAATTAATGAAGAACAGTATTTTCCGTTAAAGGTTGCGTTATCCTGGGTTCTAGAGAATGTTGTTGCTCAAATGAGAGCTATGCCAGAGGTAAGTTGTCATTTATGCGGTTACTGTAATTATTCTCGGAGATATAGTGTTCGATAAGCGCCGTGTTACGGTAGCACTTCTTACGAATACTGCATTATTTCCATCACGACAGTTGTACGGATTAAACTATCAATTAGCATATAGTAAAAATAATCTTTGGCTCTGCGACATTTATATATACTATGCTATGTCCTCCATAAATAAAGTGATCAGAATTTTAAATTTTAGTCTGATGATCGCTTCAAGCGTGAAACTGCAGTAACGAATTTTTTAATGTTTTAAAGCTTTTCTATCTAGTTTTATATGATTTTATCCAGCTCTACCTCACTGTGTATTGAGCACTCTTAGGAACTTGTGAAACATTTTTAATAAATATATACTGTGCATCGTTAAAGTGTAATCCATGTACACCCTAATCGCATTGAGGGAAAGAAAGATTCTTTAACCCCCTAAAAACATTTAAAATTTGGGGTCTCAACTCCCCACCCCACCCTCTATGCGTCTTATGCAGCGAGTTGACACGGCAATAGTATGCTGGGCGTTGCTGTAAAACGGGTATTACTACATCTCACACTCGCCACATGTTATACTATGATCTCGTACTAAAAATATATTAGAATACAAAATGGAAAAACGTCGTTCACAAATTGGTGCAGACCTCTACAGATACATGATAAAGCGCAATACGATGCAAAGAGAAAACTTTAAGAACTATTTAAATGAACTTTTAAGTACTTTTATGTATATTTCGTCAATTTAGTAATTTGTTCGATGTCCTTAAAGTTTTGTTGTTGTTTTTTTTTTTTTGCGCACGCGCCATAAAAAGTGTCAGGGTCAGTTTTGATCTACAGTACGCTTAGAAGTAAAATGTGCTGTTTAAGTATAGATATTAATTAGGATGAGTTGTCTCCTGGTCTCCATGCATGAAGTACTGAGGGGAACACTGTAACCTCTGGTTAGCTGGCTTTTGAACTAATCCGGCTGGGACTTGTTCTTTTGGCAGTCATGGCCGTTTCACAAGCCGGTCTCGTCCAAACATGTGAAAGATTATTATGAGGTGGTAAAAACCCCAATGGACCTGGAAAAACTCAGACAAGTAAGTATTCCATTTTCACATTTCTATATATACCAGTCCCGGTAGGGGTCTAGGTATTTGGTATCCAGAGCGGTTATAATTTAGGAGTATGGTATTTACCTGGTCAAAATTCGGGTAAAAATTATTCATTTTCTATGAATTTCAGGTATTCGGTCTAATATATGATGCAGAACGTATATTTTGTCTTCAGTATTTTGTTATGACTCTTGCGTAGACGGGTTACCTATTTAACAAATGATTTCTATTTGGCTAAGCGATATTTTAAAACGTACAGCTCATGTCATCATTATAAAAGCTAAATACACATCTACTGAAACATTTGATGGATGCTTTTCATTCTAACTTTTGAACCAGTTGATGAAACCCTATAAAGTGACCATTCATTTTGTTTGTCTTGAAGAGTAGAAATGATTGGTGTTATTTATTCTACGCTTTGAGCCATTCGATAAAACCCAATGAAGTGGCCGTTGTTTTTCTCTTGTTTTAAAGAGTGGAAATGTTTGGTGTTATTCCTTCTAGCTTTGAACCGGTTGGTGAAAGCCTATAAAGTGACCATTCGTTTTGTCTGTCTCAAAAGTAAAGCTAGAATTGAGTAGAGTTATTCATTGTAACGTTGTAAAATGACTAATTATTTTCAGCATTAAGTAAAAGCTTACATCGATTACTGATAGCACATGCGTGCTAGTTACTAACTTGAAGCTACTGAAACAGAACGTTACGTATAGCGGGCATTAGTTTTTTAATCTGATCATAATTAACATTGATCCTGTATGTTAGAAGCCACGGTCAGATATGTTTTGCTTTAGTTAAGCACCTGGACTTATCATGAATCGTACAATCGTACTCTAATGTATACGATGACGGCCCAGAAATAATGTAACAAAAGGCGCTCAAACAATGCATATGGCTCCTGTATGTTGCCATTTCAAAATGCTCCTTCTTCCTGGTATAAATTGTTTTCGCAATCCTTTGAGACGTCTTAAAGACAGACTGATTGTCACTCAATAGGTAGACGTGACTACTGCAAACATATACATGTAAGTGTGTGATTGGCTGCAACACGATGCGATGCCATGTACGCAAATCCTCAAAGTATGTTGCATAGAAGACCTACTTTGATTGGTTGTAAAGTTTGATAAATGAATTGTTTGGGCTTCCTGTGTATGTGGCTCACTCTTACACTCTTACACTACATTGGGTGGCATAATGGCTCCGCTCGACAAGTCGAGGCAGGAGCCATAAAAAATGGAGACCCTATAAGGGGTTGCTCAGGTGACACATTTCCGTTATTGTTAGACGTTTGTCTTTTAATGCGTCGATCTGTGGTATAATCATTTCCCAACATGCTTAAAATCCAAGAAAAGAAAGAAATGGAATCCGGACAGGCCACCTGATTGGGGCCAACAGGCCTGACATTAAGGTTGCATGGTTGACGCATTTTGTAAGGTCACTGGCCCGGTAATGCTAATTTAAATTTTTGTGGAACTTTCTTTTTCGACAAAGCAAACTCAGCTTTCCACCCTTCAGGGGTAGGTAAATGATTACCAGCGTCTGCTGGGAGCTAACCTGCGATGGATTAGTGTCCCTTCCAGGGAAAGTCTAAGACTCTTATACGCTTAGAACTAAAGAAACTGGAGATAAAATGGGCACCTTGGCTTAAAAAAAGATTTAGCATTAGACTTTATATTGCAATATTACACAAGGAGAATGTTTGGTCACTTAACGTATCTATTTGACACAATGATTGGCAGTAAAGAGAAGGAGAAAATTGAGTATCGGAACCTTAAGGCGGGAGTTGATAAAATCCCACAGTGTAAGATGCTAAGGTTAAACCAGTCATAATATGAACCTTAATATAAATAAACTTAAGTCCAACTGACGGCTTGCCGCCAAACCACAGCTTAGATATATTTTTGTCTGGCATCTAGAAGTTTACACTGTCATAATTTTATAATAATCACATAAGAGTGGACAGTAATTGACACAGATGTACAAGCGGCGTACAAGAACGTCATCAATACTGGGGAAGTGAGAAAGTTGATAGATATCAGCATTTGAAACTAATATAATCCACAGAGCATCAAAAGTGACAGTGATACCAATCGTGATTGTTGCATTTGGAACAATCTCGAAGAACGCAAAGATCTGGCATGTGAAATTAGATGTATCTGACATCACTGGAAGTGCGAAGTTGTCGGCCGGGAGGTAGCTTTGATGTGAGCAAAGAAAACTCAGAAAAACATTAAAGGACTGGAGAGAATCAAACAATTATAATAATAATAAAAAATAAAGAAATAATAATAATAATAATAATAATACATAAAATTAAATCGACTATTACAGCTCTATAATTGGTGGCTGTTCTCGGCTTGTATTTATACTAGATACTAAAAACAAATAACAAGAATTATTACTGTAATACTGTTTAAACTCTAAACTATTAAAGCTATAATACAACTTGGATAATTTAGAGTAGAAACGAGAAGTTTCTAATAAAAAGTGAAGTTCTGCGAGCTGAAGCGAATGTGTTACAATAATATAATATTAGATAAAAGCTAAGGGACATGAAATAAGGCATCGACCATTGTACTTCCTTAAAAACAATACTGCTTTTCAAAATGTTTAAAACGTGCCATTATAATTTAAACTTGTATGCTTTGAAAAGTATGGTCTAGTGGCCGAAAACGTTTTTTGGATTCATTTATTATTGTGCTAATACTTGATCCAGCTAAATAAAATTTCTAACAATTCAAAGCTTTTTTGTGGTTTCCTATACAGTTTACTGTAAATTTTTATGAAAAATTCAAAATCACTATTATAATTGTTCAAAAAGATCCTGAATCGCTCAAGTATAAATATATAATTACTAGCAATTCTAAGCTAATTTTTTACTGCTAATAAATTTTCATAAAAATTTCATGAATCGCTTGACATCGATGATAAATAACGCTGATCATAATGACTGCTTGCTCCGGAAATGCTCACAGAATGACAGACACAAAATCGAGATTTTTCATGGCATATAACGCACAAGGTTCCCAAAAACCAATATTTAATAGCTTGACGGTAATTTTACATTCCTTTTTATACTTGTATTTTAAATTCTCTTTGACCAAGTAGATCCAAAAACTTTAAAGCTTTAAAATTTTAAATGACAGAAGGTACGCTGTGGCCAGCGGTTAGCGATCGAGCTTATAGAAAATACCGAACCATAACTCAAACCCAGTTTTTTGAAGCCAAAAGCGATCCCATATATCATTTTAATTAATTTGGGGGAATTTTTTCCCATTCTTTTTCGATTCAAGTGCTTAGTTGACATTTGAAGCACAAGGGATTTCGTTTGGCGGTAGATCAACGTACAGTTCTTGGAACCAAGAGGCAAGAGAAAGAAAAAAAATGTTTACTTGACATTTTTTGCGCTCCGTCTCCGTCTGTATTTGGTGAAGTATTTAAAAAGTTTTGATCATTTTAATGATTTTTCACATCCTAAAAATCGACTTATGCATAAGAGAATACTTTAACTGACTTAAAACAGAAAAAGAAATTATTTTTGTTTTTGTTTTTTTTGAGGCTAAAATTGATATGTAGATTGTTTTAACTCTCTGTATTCGATCCTATTGTTCTTAAGCACTTTGTTTTGATTTCAAAACCAAAAATACTGTGAACACATTAAGAATCTTATTCTGTTTTTTCACACGATTTTCGTCTCTGTGTGGCTGATACGAAATAAATACTTCACAGTATGATGTCAAAAACAACTTTACCTTAATTCAACCGCCTCCTAATTATACCCCTGAACGTTTTAGAAGTGATTGTAAAATACATTTTCCAATATTGCACACAGTAGTGAAATAACAGTTATTGCCGCAGTCAGTTTTCAATGTTTCTTGATCACCATAATGGAAATTGATCTCTGACCTTAGAGATGCGAAAAACTAGCGATAGAAAATAGCTGGAAACCGTTTGCTAAAGAATAGATGAAAATTCAAAGATGACTTTTATACTCGAAATCCTTCCTCCTAATTCTACAATTTTCTCTTTGTGTTGAAAAACAAAACAAGAAGAAAAGCGACGCAGAGAAAACTTAAAAATATGAAAAAACAAAATGATTGTGCTCGTTTTCTTTAATTACTACAACTATAAATGTTTACATAGACACAGAAACGGGAAAATGATAGCTAAACTACAAAAGGTTTCGCACTGCATTTTCTGACCATTATCTTTAAATTTCTTTTTTAATATTTCATTCACCAAAGACGCTAGTAATTTTAGAAACAGTTGAGCCAATAAATAAAAAAATAACAAAAGATTTTTAAATCCTTCTTGCCATTGTTCGAAAAGAATTTTATAACTTTATCATTACGCTGTTTTCAATTTTATCACCAACTAAAATTTCATGCCATGACAATCGCCATTCAGCATTTTAGGACTTTTTTTCTGTTCAAACGAAGTAGTGAGATCAATTTCCATGACAGATTTCTTTCTATTGGCCAGATTGAAAACAGAATGTAAACTTGTGCTTTGAAAAACAGGAACTGTATTGCCTCTTACAAATGGAATCATTCTTCCCCAAAAAATATATAAACAGCAAAGGTTAGATATGTCTACCAAACCGCACAAATCTAAACTCCAGCTCCGCATTGTTTATTAGATGAATTATTTCAACTAGTGGTTGAACGTGTTCGTGATTATGAAGCGACTGCGTATAAAACTTAACATCTTGTTTTCTTTTCCCGGTTAATGATATCTGTTCTTACCTTCCTGTGAAGAGATTGGCAGGGGATTCAAACTCAACTCGAGAAACAGTAACAGCGAAGCTATCTGTGGGGATAAAAAAACATCAATCAGACCGGATGTTTCATTTTCTATATTTTAATATAAAATCGTTTTTCTGTTCGTTTTGACTGCTAGTTAGATCAGATCAGTGACTTAGCAATTTGCACGCATACTTGCTTCCTAAATACAAACCTGAGAGAGACGTTTTCCATAGGCACGCTCATTGCAAGCCATTCTCTTGCCCGATACAAAATTACTACAATGGCTTCACATGATCTTCAGTGAAAAGAAATGTCTAACTACACATCAATCTGACTGCCTGTTGCGAGCCAGTAGTGAGACATGGCAACATAATGTTTTTACCTACAGACCAGATTTTCTGTTACAGACACTAATCCCGAGTTCTATCGGCTGCGCTGCGAACATGGTTTGTGCGGGTTACTCATTAATTTTAATGTAGACTCTCGCAGCAAAGCCATCCGCCAGTTGTGTTTGATTTAGGCATGCATCTACTATTAAGTTATTGCGTCAATCATCGTGAATTTTTTTTTCTCCATAATTATAGAAGTGACATCTGTAGAAAGTTAAATAAAACGCCTTGAACTTGGAGGTTTACACAACTGAATCGCAAATTATGTTTGGGACAATTCGTTTAGTTTGAGTTTGTATTTTAGTGAAATTCTCTAAGTTAGAAATGAATTGTGTTCGGGCCACCTGCGTAGATGCACCTGTTTCTCCAAATATGGACAAATATATCCATTGTGTCGATGGGTAATTATTGCCGCCAAAATTTTAAAAGTGAAGGAATAACAAAGCGTCCATTTGGAAGGCAGCATACATCAAGTGAAAATTAACTTGAATGTAGTTAAGCGGACCAACCACTGTTAAGCTATAGCTCCACTAAGTAAAATGACTTAATTCAAAAACTGAAAGAGCCGGATTTCAATGACCGAATCTGAAAGAAACAAAAACCTAAAGTCATCATTATGTTAAAAATAAAAGAAATCTTGTATCAGGAATATAAACGCCTAGAAAGATAAGTACACGAGAAGTCGTAATTTATTGATGAATATTTTTAAATTTTATTGTTTTCTCTGTCGTAAATAAAATCAAGTTTAGATACTTTATTCAATATTTATCAAATCTGTATTGACAATGTCTGGGAAATAAACATTTTAATCACCTATTCAAGAATATTTCTTGAAGTCATAGCAATTATGGCGACAAATTGGCAGCGGTCGTTTAAATTGCAAGAATTTCAAATCAGTTGACTTTATGAAGAACTAGCTAATATAACCAATGTCTTAAAAGGGTGAAAGGACAAACTTATTCTTTTGTATTCTATAGTTTGCACTGAAATAAATTTATGAAAAATTCCAGCTGTTTGGCACTTCCGTTATCGCATAAAGCAATGTTTTATAGCTTCATATATCCGGGACCTTTTGAAATCACAATCTATGGTGCAATGACGAACAAACAAAACAAATTCAGTTTTCTATGAGAAAGAAAAACAGTAAAAAAATCTTAAATTCTTCTGGTCATTTTAGAAAAAGTTCTTACGTAACTAAGTGCCCGAACCAAAAATAGCGAATATGATTCATTTATTGTAAAGCATTAAAACCAAGTTAATCATTAACCGACCTGCCGCTATTACGGCTCACCAACTGAAATGCAAGAATTTAATTTTATATTTTCATTACTTTTCAATAAGAAACCAACAATTAGAACAAGTAACTAAGAATACTACCTTTGGCCGGTACAGGCAGAAAGCGGGGTTTGCATTTATGAACTTCAAACTTTAATTTGTAAAACCTTATAGCAGAGAAAAATTAAATAAACATCCACCTGTACTCGCGCCTAAAAATGAAAAAAAAAAAAAAGATTTCATATTATAATTTATGTGTTTCATCAAAAATACATTCAATTTCAATTCACTGTACCTAAAACTTGTATTCATAACAGCAATATCTTTATGATTAAACACGGTGTGAAAATTGTCGATATAATGAAACCGCGTCGACATGAATTCTCAAACCTGTAACAATTTTGACACGAAAAGCTTGAAATTTCAAATTAATGTTTTTCATACAAAGGCGCACTTTTTCTAAATGCGAAACAATCTTTTACGAGGCAAACTTCTTTAGTTCTTGTTTGATACTGTATTTAAGCATTCGAAGCAAAACCTATCCTATGCGTTACTTACCGTAAATGCAGCGATGGACAAGATGAAAACATCTTTTATACAAGTGAATCTTGGTTGTCTCATTTCTCTTTTAACGCCTTAATATATTCGAGTGAGGTCTCGCCGTTTAATGTCGTTATTGATCGATTGTTATACAAATATCAATGATAAAATCTCTGCTGCTATTTAAATTAACTTGCTAGGGCGTCCTTGAAAACAGAATTATAGTTCAAAAAACAAAAGCCATAAAAAAAAACAAGCACGACGTTTGAATTTATATCATATCTTTTTGTGATGCGCTGCCAGCCTAGAAGACTACTTGCTTTTTCGAGCTCAAATCTATTTTTAAAATACTTCTGAGCTAAAATATTGTTTGATTTCAAACAGATGACACAATATTCGTATATTAACTCAAGACCTAAAGTAGATGTTTTTATCAACAAAGATTACCTTTTGCTCAGATGACAGCCGTTTCGATCTGCGTAAATTTATGAAGTAAATGCTGAAATCTAAATTGTGTTTCCTGCATCAAAATTAGCTCAATTTTGTAAACAAGCTGTAGAGGATTATCTTATAAACTAAAAAATAATGTTTATATGCAAATTTTTTTCATTAAAAAAACGGGACAAGTTGTGTGTTTCTTTATACTGCAAAGAACGGTAATATCTTCTAAGGCCTTAAATCATTCCAATTTTTACTATACATTTTTTAAATTTAGAACCAGTAAAATTTTGCTCGGGCTCAAATTTTTTATTTTTTTCCAGCAATTTGAAGCTAAACTAAGCTAACTACTGAAAATCAACTAATAACGCCCTTAGGTGCTCTTGTATATGTATGATCTGTGTTTCTTGTGATACACACTTTTTTTTATAAGAATCATAATTTTAAATTTTTTTTTTTTTTGATTCTTTTTTGATTTTTAAAATATTTGACATTATGAGCCTTATACAATTCTTACATAATTGTT
>JANCMA020258626.1:9879-12553 GCA_024336925.2 Zoanthus solanderi | reverse complement strand
ACTACGTATTTTTATTATTATATGCATTATTATTATTATTATTATTATTATTATTATTATTATTATTATTATGGCTCTACTGTAGGTCATTCCAAAATTGCGCAGGAAACTGGGGCGAGTTTCAGTGTTTGACCAATCAATAATCTGACACGAGCTCATGAAAGATCACGTTGAGAGCTGTCATTTGACCAAGTTTGATGTTTTTAGGGTAAACAGAGACGAAGTTATAGACCTTGAAACATGGTTGCAAATCCACAGAAACGTATCCAGTGTTGAGACAGCGTCCCCAAAAACCATACATACTCTTAATTATTTATGATTTCTGTGATAAAAATGGGCAAGTATACGTTATTTTCATTTCAGCATTCGTTCTTTCACATGGTGGGTAAATGATAGAATTTTACAGTTGTCACAAAACTGATAAAACATTTGAAAAGTTTATATGGTTTTTGGGGACACTGTCTGAACACTGGATACGTTTGTGTGGATTTGGAACCATGTTTCAAGGTCCATAACCTGGTCTCTGTTTACCCTAAAAGCATCAAACATTGTTGGATTCGTTTTGACACTCCAGCATCCAGCACTGATCAAACACCATCCAATACCACCAAACAATGTTGGATAATGTTTATGACCAATATGTTTGATCCGTTTGAACGGGCCTTAATAGTTCCTGTTTCGATGTTGTAGTTATCAGACCCTCAACAAGCCATCCTCACACTTGTGGATTCAGAAAATGCGACCCAGTCAGTAGATTCCATCAGTTTCAATATGAATGGAGGACGAACAAAGCTCCGGGTGAAAAAAGCCGCAAAAGCTTACGATGGGGTGTTCGTGGACACATGTTGCAATGTGAAATGTTCGAGAGACCTCAAAGAAACTATAAACCAAACAACTACGTTGTACCAACGGAGAAGAAACGGCAAGCATTGAGATGGCAAGTGAGGACAAATATGGCGTAGACATGTAATGTAGATTGAAATAAAATTATTGAATAAATTGTAAATGTTACATAATGTAAATGTTACTGTAACTTGAAGGAAGAAAGAACTTGTAAATCGTAAATCAAACTCGTTAGTTTCACCTACAAGCAGAACTGCCATCAGGATTAAACGTTTAATCGTTGAAGTCCGATATCAAAGCGCTGAAGGCACAAACCTCTTGGTAGGTTTAGAAGCATGCCGCTCTACCCCCCAAAAATCTCGGAAATGCTATGTATTTTGTCGGAAAATCCATTCTGATTTCTACCTTACAGTTTCTGAAGAGAAAAAAGTTATCACAAAAGAGTTCGGACTTTAAAGGCTGGCTGCACGCCATGTACCCAGATGGCGTAAATTCCTCGAATCTCAAACATCAGATTTAATCACATTTTTTTTTTGCAAGAAACGCTTTAATGTTGATGGCATAGTATGAATAATTGCAAATATAAAAAGGGTTTAATACTTTTAATAAAAGCACGGTAATACGGGCAACAAAATCCTCCAACTCGTCTCGCAACATTGCAGCGAAACTCTTTGAAAAGTGATGCTGCGTGTTCTTTCACCCGCGTACAAACCTTGTCTCGCAGCAAAATTAAGTGTTGCAGTCAAGTGAATCCTAACTTCTGATTGGTTAATTATACAAACAGGTGATTGCTCGCGACGTCATCTTGCTGCGAGACAAGTGATATGTGGTAGTAATACGCGCAATATCTATAAGGTTGCTGCAAAAAGTAGAACGATCTTCAAATTGCAACAGATTGTTTTGATGCGAGACAAGGTTTGTACGCGGGTAGAAAAACGCGCAGTATTGCTTTTCAACTTGTTTCGCAGCAATGTTGCGAGACGAGTTGGAGGATTTTGTTGCTTGTGTTACCGTGCCTTAAGGTCCTAAACTTAACCACTCTTAGGCACAACTATATAAATGTATGTTGTTCAGTATGTATATAACAGTCAACAGAAAAATTGGTGTATATGCCCTGAGTGGGAATCGAACCCACCTCTCCTAGTTTTCTAGTCAGGAGTGTTAACCACTACACCATCAGGGACCACCACGCTGGCAACGTAGCAGTTTGATTAGTTAAGCTGGTTAACATGTGAGGATTCCTGGGCCCAATTTTTTTGAAATGAAAATGCGGCCTAATGCTACTGTAGTGTGTTTAGACCTCAGATCTACTGAATAATTATATATAGGCTTGGGCCGAGCCGCTAGTTGTTGTTTTTATGCTTCGTATTTGGTAATTATTCAGAAGATCTGAGCCTTACGTCGAGGTCTAAACACACTACAGTAACATTTGGCCGCATTTACATTTCCGAAAAATTGGGCCCAGGAATCCTCACATGTTAACCAGCTTAACTAATCAAACGGCTACGTTGCCAGCGTGGTGGTCTCTGATTGTGTAGTGGTCAACACTCCTGACTAGAAAACTAGGAGACGTGGGTTCGATTCTCGCTCAGGGCATATACACCAATTTTTCTGTTAATTGTTTGTTACTCTTAGGCACAACGAATTATCATTTAACCTGACTTGTGTCGTGTTTCTTCTTGTTCTTCTAATTCTAAAGTATAAAAGTTTACTTTCTCATAGAATATTTTTAAATTTAGAGAAAGAGTGTTATGTATTCATTGTGAGAAGATGTGCCATAACCTGAATTCGAAACACCTATTGCTAAGTAACCTGAGTTATAACAGCATAA
>JANCMA020258626.1:2379-4879 GCA_024336925.2 Zoanthus solanderi | reverse complement strand
ATGAGTAATGACAAATAACAATAGCTTCAATGTATGAATGCTTAAAGACCTCCAAATTTGGGGTACACACCTAAAACGATGTGTAGTTGTGATGGGTTAAACTATTTGGAAAGGTGCCAGTCTACCTGGCGAGAGGTTTTTTTTTGATTCCTGGAAAGTGATTTCTTTGCTTTGCAAATGGTTAGACTTTCACATCTTCTTGGATAAAGTCATTAAATCGTAGGCCCTTAAGTTAAAGGTCTTCATCCACCTTAACGGCGATTTAGACGGTGCAGTTTTTACCTACAACAGTCACATACAATACTCTTGCAATATGACTTAGCAGTTGATTTACATGTGCACAACAAAGTATACGACAGATGAAAAATAGTGTACAATTTTCGTATTTGTGACATAGGTCTATTGTTAAAAGAAATTTTAAATAAAAAAATTAATAAAATCTCCTGTTGCTTACTTGACTTATCGAGCATCTCCAAAATACGATGGATCGCTGAAAGATTTTCATCTTTCTTAAAATAATCCTTATGTGAGCACTGAAAGAGAACTGGCTCTTTGCTCAACGAATCTATAGGTTTCTACGTTTCCTAATCGGTAAACTTTACTTTCAACGAATCTTTACACTTTTTGAAGTACAACTTTCAGAGGTGACAATTCTATTTTTGTTGACATCAGTTATTGTTACAAAAATTATGCAGACTACCCCACAAGGGAGGTTTTGTAACTTGTGACATCTCACATACCTTATTTGGCTACGACGTCTATAATTGTGGTGACATTTTAAAACATGTTTCAAAATCCTACAACTTTTTTCGTGTCACACGCATCTGTCGTAGACATGTTGTAGGCTTGATTTACACACTACGACTTGAGTTGTAGGATGGTGTGAGTGTGTTGTACTCGATAGTTGTTGGCGAAAATCGCACCACATCCCATCAGCCATTAGAGTGGTAAAGATGAGGCCCCAATTAGTAGGCCTTTTGCCAGCTTAAGACTTGATACCTAAAAATAATTAACTTATAATAAAAATTATATATTTATAAGTTATGTATAATGACAAGTATTTTCTTGATATAGGAAAGCGCAGAAGAAACAGAATCGAAAAGAAAGAAGAAAAAGTTGGTGGATTTAAATGATAATGTTGAAAAGAAAGGAAAGCGAAAACTACAGGAGGAAAGTTTTAAAACACCAAATAAGAAGATGAAAGAAAGTTTTGATACTCCAAACAAAGAAAGCTGTAAGTTTTATAGTTTTTAGCATAGAAGTATCTGCTTGTGCAGCATCAATATTTCACCCAATACATGCACAAAATGGTGAATGTAATTAGTGTGGCCCTATTGCCCATTTTAATGGATTTAAAGTGTATATGAAGCAAAAGACAAGTCTGGCTTAGTTGTTATTTTTTAAAAGTTCTAAATACCTGAAATATCCATTTTTAAACCAGAAAAAAGCATTTCTTTGTATTACTATGCCGATATAAAATTGTGAAAACAGCACTTCAAGGTGTCTCCATTTTGCACTCTCAGCCAATGGTCAGATTTTTACGGATATAACATAGCCATTGGTTTGACAAGAAGAAGGAGAAGAAAGCAAAAAAAGCTTAAAAGCAAAAGGGACATGGTAAAGGACAGAATATTTTTGCTTTAAGTCATTTCTCACTTTTTAACAAAGCACGCAAGAAGAAACAAACCCTGTCCTGTCTAGTTGGAACCTCTGGCTACGTCATCAGAGACAAATTCGTCACCAGTCTCTCAAGACACCTGTTTGGCCTTTTTTAGTTACTTTGAGCAGTAACTCTGATATTTTATTTCGTAGTGAGAGTGTTGTAACTTCATTTTCTGTAAAAAAAGTTTGCTTCATATGTACTTTAAGTTAGCTACTATGTGCTATATGTGCCATTTTCTGTTTAACATTTAAACCACATCCCCATAACACTACACTTTCTTTATTATTATCTTTTGTGGATACCAGAGCCAGGGTTGTAGATACTTGTATTTACTGCCGGAAAAATCACACTCACAACCGGGTAATTTTCCCGGCTCCCAGCTGTTATCTACATCTTTGCTGAGCTTGTTTATTAGCTATGCAATTCTGATGAAGCCTTACAGGCCAAATTAGCTGTTATTGCTGTGAACAATCAGGCTCACTTTTTATGTAGATTGAGGGGTAATGCTCACTACTACTACTGTGGACCACCTTAATGGTTACGTGTAAGCTACTAGCATGACAATTTGTATTGACTGGTATGCATAGGTTTTTAATAAATCCACAGACCATCTATAGAGAAAAATGGAGGTATTGACCTGTCTATTTATCAAAAACCTAAGCATACTGATCGATACCTCCATTTTCTCAACAGATGGCCTGTATATTGGACACTTTCTCAAAACTTGATTTTTATCATTTAAGCCACATCCCACAAGTATTGTGCTTTCACTATTTCTCAGGAACTGGTCAAATATAGTATGAGGGGGGGGGGGGGGGCAGTTGCCCCTAGCAGGAA
>JANCMA020258522.1:0-12554 GCA_024336925.2 Zoanthus solanderi | reverse complement strand
TAATACTA
The DNA here is from genome assembly GCA_024336925.2 of Zoanthus solanderi. Lineage (NCBI taxonomy): Eukaryota > Metazoa > Cnidaria > Anthozoa > Zoantharia > Zoanthidae > Zoanthus > Zoanthus solanderi. The sequence goes on along the minus strand of JANCMA020258522.1, from coordinate 12,546 downwards.
AGTTAAAACAGCTACTTTGCCAGCTGGTATAATTTGTTACCATGTATAAAGACCAATTGCTATAAATTCCTATAGTTTTTGTAAAATGTTGAAAAAGCTTATAATCTGTAGAACTCTGCATTGTAGAACAATGACAACACATAAAAATTGTTTTGTATTTAAAAAAAAACTTAGCTTACAGCATTGTACTAAAATTTTTTTTTATACACTCACTCATAAAAGATCTTTGTAAGTAATGAAAATTACATAATTATATTTAATTATTTTGAATTTCTTTTCACCTGTGTGATATTAAAAATTGCTATTAATTAAGTTAGATTTGCTTTGTTTGACTGATCTTTTCTCTAACAGAAAAGAGGAAAATTAAAGGGATTAATTGAATTGTCAAAAGTCAAGGCAGTCGAGCCAGTCAATGATGCAGCCTTTGGCAGAGATTTTTGCTTCCAGGTATGAGAAATTTATAAGTACCAAAACTATTGTGTTGGATATCAAGTCTTAAAAGTTGAAACCTTCAAAGTTTTTCTTTTAGCTTAGTTTGTGTTATAATTCAAAATTCAATCAAAAGACATTTTGAAAAAAAATGCATTCTTGTGAAGCCAGCCTCTTTTTGTAAAACAAAAATGTTTTTTCAGATCTATACATGCAGGAGACACAACATGATTTAATACCATGTAAATATATTGAGAGTCCTGCGAAACAGTTATAAGAATATAACAGAATATAATATTTTAAAAATGTTAAATTGTCCATCCACATAATCCAGCTTTTTCCTCACAATCAATTTGTTTTTCCACATGTATATATATGACATGGTCTTAAATTCAGACATAATTTTTACCTTTTTGGCATTCTGTCACATGCCCTGTTAGTAATAACTTTAATGGGTTGGTCAGCTTTGAACCATTAAATTGCATGGCAGCCATTAAAAGTGTTATTGTGAGTTGTAACAGTAATATTCAGTATTTTCATAGAATTATTAAAGACATTGACTTAAGTGTCTTGTACACTTTATAAGTTAAAATAAATAACCCCTTTTTAAGAACAATTAAACAGACTAGTACGTGCACACAGCTTCATATCATATATACTCCTTATTGTTGACTTATAATTATATGTACTAAGTTCTTTAATGTCTTCTGATAGAGATTTGAAAAACTAGGAGACTTTCAAAAAATTATTGGCTTGATTAGCATCCTCTGTTCTTGAGGTCAAACTCAGACCTTTGTGGTAATAGCAGTCACAGATATTTCCAAAAAAGTTTTAGGTAGGTGCTTAGACCTGCACATTTGTTTTCTAAATCTCACTGGAAGGTTATGTTACTTGTTTTGTTGTAGGTGGTTCATGAGGAATTAATTCTTTATATAGTAGCTGATAGTGAAAATGAAAGAAGAACTTGGATAGAAGCAATTCAAGATGGTCAGTATTTAATTGTTCAACTTTTGTACTTTAGGTATTTGCTGATCTGGTTTTTCCTAAGCTCTGAACTCTACCATGTTCACACTTTGTTTGGTTCATGTTCTTGGTTCTGAAATTGGGCTTTAATTTGTTGTTAAATGTTGTTGGTCTTACTTGTTATTCTATAGTTTTGATACGATGTTCAGTTGTTCTTGTTCTTATGCATGTGAGCTTTCTAGAAAATATATATTAATCTTTAAATTTTTTAAATGAAATCAGGCCAGACCAACATAATTTGTTGTGGCACAGACTTTTTCCAAGATTTTTAGGGTGCCTTAAATGAAATTTAACAAAAAAATGTTTTTTGAGACTAATAAATAAGAGAAGCACAAAAGTCATGAACTGTGAATTTATGGTTTCATATCCATTGCCAAGACATTAATTGCCATTGATATTATTACTGTATGATTATTATATATTGAACAGGCTGCCGAGAAAACCGGCTTCTTCTGATGAAGTATCACCCAGGTGTGTTTGATACCAGTAAGTGGACCTGTTGTAATGAAAAGGAGAAAACTACCTCAGGTTGCACAGAGACGTTCATTGCAAAGGAAAGAGCAGCACAAGGTAAGAGTTTTAAACTTAACTAATTGTTTTCTGAGAGTACGTAGTGTGCTGTGTTTGTGCTGAGAAAGACAAGCTGTAACGAAGACTGGGTGTATAGCTATTGTAAAGCAAATGCAGTTAGTCAGACAGTCTGCTCTAAAATTCTAGTACAGTATTCATGATTGTTCTTCTTTAAATGTTTCTTTTCATGTCCAGTTTTCCTCACAATTACTGTATATCATCTTCCAATAGAATGTAAGAGCACATTTACATGTATCGCATGCTTATATTGCAAAATGATTATGTCAAATTAAGTGACTGATTCTGCAAAACGTGGTAAAGTTTTTAGTTTAATATCATATAGTGAAATGTTCATATTTATTTCACTGTCATGTTGTTAAACTTAAAACTTTACCAAATAGTGCTATCGAAACATCAATGCAGCATTCACATTTTATGACATTTATTGATCAAATATTACTCTTGAATTTCCGATTTTTTTTATAAAGAAACCAAAGTGAGCATATGCATTGCAGATCATAACAAAAATATTCCATATTAATTATAAATAGCTAGGTTGGAAGCATTTTTTGACATTTTCTAGATGTGATTTGAGCAGTCTCCGATCCCCATCCAATTGGTAATAACTTGAAGAGCTCAATCATTCAGCCACATAAATTTAGATGCAATGACTCAGATTTTTATTGTTATCTTTTAATTTCAATATGTCTTGGATTCATGGCATGATGACCCTGGGCTATGTACAAAAGTCCCCTTCAGTGAATGTGAATTGATCCAAAACTCCCTTCACGAAATGCTGGATTCACCCCAGAAATAAAAAAAAAAATTGTTTGTGAGCTGAAGGTAATGCTCATTGGTAGAGTTTGTTTTCAGTGAGTCCGTTTCTGTGTTACTTTTTTACATTTCTTTTGTAGCTGCTAATATGTGCAAAGTCTGCTTCATGACCTAATCATTTTGGTGTTTTTTAAAAGCACAATATTAATTAGAACAATTCCAAAAAACACTTATTGTACAGCCCTTAAAGCATACACATATACAGGAAAGAAATGCTTAGTAACATACTGTAAACTTGAGAGCTGGTAGGTTGTAAATGTGTAGCTGCAATAAATCATAATCAATCAATCCAATTTTGATCTAGGTTTATCCCCGTAAATGGGGGTGGCTGGATTTACCCCACTCTAACAGCAATCTCTCCAACTCCCACATTCCATCTTGCTCGATTCAAGGCATCCTCCTTCTCCAAACCAACACTCTTGCTCTCTTTCTCCACTTGCATCTTCCACGTCTTGTTTGGTCATCCATGCTTCCTCGTGCCCTTCACTTCAAACTCCAATACTTTTCTCAACACATGCCCGTGCCATCTCACTCCATTTGCCTTTGCCCTCTGAACTACTGTAAAGTATGAAATTTGTACCGCATATTTGGAATTATCAGTGATAAAAAATAAACAGTTTGAAGGTTTTGCTGGTTTCAGATCTAGCTCCCAGTACTTCAGTGACAATTTCCTGGAATAATTTATGTTTGAAAAAAGGGAGGTTAGGGGCGGTTTGGTATTAGTTTAAAAAAGGAAAAAATATAAGTATAATTAAGGTGTTTTCCATCTGGGTTCTGTCTGCTCTAGGCATCTGGTGATTGGGTCAAGATTGGTGTGGTGGGACAAAAGTACTGAACACTGAGCATGCAGCACATATTCAATGATCATACGTACACTCGCTAGATGGTGTTAATATAACTTTAGTTTCAGCAATGACTTATTATGCATTATAAAATAATTTGCAATTACTGTATATCATCTTCCATCTTAACCTCGACAAAGTTTGTGAGAATTCTCGAGCAGGTGAAAACCCTCGACTGCATCTTGGGTTTTCACTGATCTGCTCTCAAATTCTCCTAAACGTTCGCCTCGGTTTTCACCAGACTATGAAGGCACGGATAACATGTTTTATTTCTTAATTCATCAGTGTAATAAAAACAATAAGTTAATATGGTTAATAACTGCATCTCATCACGCAGCAGATGAGTATAATTTGAGTGCATGATTAGAAAAATTATTTCATAAGGTCCTTTGTAAGTATAATTATTATATAATAATATGAATGATACAACTATTTTTACTCAAGATGACTGCACTATCAGCTCGTCATCAGATGTTTTCTAGTACCACAACAGTATTCTGATTATATATAAGCAATACCGACATTATTTTTATAAGAACTTAAGAAATTAAATAATCAATTTAATAGTACTTAATGATATTAATAATAAATAATAGTGACTAAAAGTAAAAAAAGTATATGTATGTTGGTTAAAAAAATTAGGAGAAGGTATTCAAACTTGCATTTAGTTATTTTTGATATAAACCAGCTTTGTTTACTTTTAAATGAATGTTCTTGAGTTTGATTTATTGCAATTTGGAAGTGATAATAAAAATCTGTCTGTAGCACACAAACAGTTATAACTCTGTTTGAACTTCTTTGTTCCTCTCACAATTTAACATTTCTTCTTTCAAACCTACTTTTCACAAGAGAGCTAAAAGATAGCTGATTAAACAGAAAGATATTCAGTTTAATTTTCTAGGAATTCTGAGTATCACAACATAGCTATAGGCTTAATATATTCGCTTTATCTATAACTAAAACATGCCAAAAGCATGGATTTTATTGGGATCTTGAAATTGTATTTACATGCTGTCAGTACCTGCCTTTCTTCATTGTTATTAGATTTCAAAATATTTTTTCAGTATTTTGAAAGTGATGTTACTTGTGAAAATGACCCTCCGCTAGTTAGTATTTATAACACAAATATTGCAAGATCATCGTTTAAGGTTGTTTTTAGAAAATAATTTGGATAGTACGAGCATTTTGATTGGTCAACAAGTTTTATCTCATAGCGCTGTGAATCACTAAAATGACGTGAGCAATATGGTTGGCTGTCTTCAAGTTGTTAGAATTGACAGTTTCATGAACGGAATTAAACTATGTACACGCGCTTCGCATATCGTTATGTTATCCTTGCCTTCATAGCCTGGTGAAAAGCTCCGCAAAATTTGTGAGAATTCTCGAGCAGGGATTTCACTGATCTGCTCTCAAATTCTCCCAAACGTTCGCATTGGTTTTCATCAAGCTATGAAGGCAAAGAGAAAATGTTTTATTTCTTAATTACAAATAATAGTTACATTATTAAATTATTGTTATCATAGTTGCAACAAAAATAGAAATATCTAGAAATGATTGTTATACGATTTATCTATTTATGGAATGCATGCAGTATTCTTTAAGTTGTATATAATAGTGATGTAATCATTAGGACATTTTGCATATCAGATAAATGGCCACTTAAAAATACTTTTTTCTAGTCACTAATTTAATGAACAATTATTAAAAAATAACTAGAAAACTGCATTTGCTGCTAATTAAAAGATTGAGTCAATAGGATAACTTTAAACTTGGTAAAATGTAATGTGTTCGTAAAACATCTGACTGTACTTAAACTGTACATTTTTAGTCAAAGACAATATTGTACTTATGAAGGAAAAGTGAAAATAATAAATGTTCAGGTTAATACAAAGTGTTGTCAATCTCATTCATTTTGTGTCCAGAGTGCCTAGAGCAGATGGAATGTTGAGGGAGAGGGTGGGGATTATCTGTGTCCTGTGAGTACTCCCCTCAGGTCTTTGTCTAGAATTGCATGATCAGAGACTGCAATCTTAAATGGTTCAATTCTGAAACAATGACGTAAATCTGCGTTACAGAATATGAAGGGAGCAGACTGTATCAGTCGGGTTAGAATCCATCCATATATCTGATACTATAGTATAATAGTAGTAAATCTGATGTTATTATTAGTACAGTGGGATCTATTGGGTAAATCAACCAGAAGTGAACGATAGAGCGATTAAGAGTGCTTTTATGTATTTATGTAATACATTTACTGGAGTCACACTTGAAACATGGGGAACGAGTGTAACTAAGGATTGGGTCTGAAAGGGAACATAAGTCATGACTGTAAAGTAGGATCTGAAAAGAGAGAAGATGGTCTGGCAAAGGATGGGGTTTGAGCGAGAAGCATAAGTTGTGACAGTAATGTAGGATCTGAAAAAGGAGAAGATGGTCTGGCGAAGGATGGGGCTTGAGCGGGAAGCATAAGTCGTGACAGTAATGTAGGATCTGAAAAGGGAGAAGATGGTCTGGCAAAGGATGGGGCCTGAGCGGGAAGCATAAGTCGTGACAGTAATGTAGGATCTGAAAAGAGAGAAGATGGTCTGGCAAAGGATGGGGCCTGAGCGGGAAGCATAAGTCGTGACAGTAATGTAGGATCTGAAAAAGGAGAAAATGCTCTGATTAAGGATGGGGTCTGAGAGGGAAGCATATAATCCAGCTAAGTATGGGGTAAGAAAAGGAAGAAGATGATGTAACCGAAAGTAGGATCTGAAAGGAATCCAGATGATGTGAGACGAAGATATGGGCTGAAAGGATGGAACTATGGGTGTGGTCTGAGGCGAGCAGATAATGGGATGACTTAAGGATACTGTTCAGGATTTAAAAGGGGAGAAGCTGCTAAGACCAACGATGGGGCTGAAATTGAAGTAGAAGTCAAGACACTAAAGTAGGGTCTAAACGAGGAGAGGATGGTGTAAGTAAGGATGGGTTCTGAGAGTGAACTAGAAGTCGTGACGCTAAGTTAGTGTCCGAAAGGAGCAAAGTTTGTATAATTGATGGTGGCGTCTAGTCTGAGAGCTAAGGAAGTAGATGGTATGACATAAAAGGTGGTTATGAAAGTACCTAAATGGGCGAGTTTGAGAAGTGGTTTTAAACTGGTAGTTGACAATTACGATATGAGGTACGTTCGAGGGCTAATTTATTGGTATTCCAAAATCGTTGGGTTTAGTGGGTTTGATAGCAACAAATGATTTAGATGTTCTTTAATTGTGTGATGTGAAGGCTTAGTTGTCATTTAGCTGTCTCTGTTTTCCTATAACTTTATGATATGGCACTAGATTGCTTTACAGTTATCTTTTTCAAAACTTCATTTAGAAAAAGGAATCGTTTAAATAGAGTCCAAGTTAACAGTATCATTATGAAACTAATTTTTGTTTCCATTCTGTTGAGGCATATTGAATAATTGTTAGGGAATGATAATCATATTTTTTGCAATATATTGTATTTTAGAAGAAATGGATAATAAACCAAAGAGGTCTGCCTTTATTGCTAATCAGCCACTACCACCGCTACCTCCATCTCAAACAAATCAGGTTTGAATTAAACTTCAGTTTTTATGTATGAATTACGCTTACTTTTTAACTTGCAGTGATCAATGAACTTTGTTTATGCATTGAAAAGACAGATGAAAATCAGTTCTTCTGTACTGGAAATGAAGACGAACAGCTATTATAGACTGGAAATGGCTTCTAAGAATAAGCAGCAATAATTCTCAAATCGACCTTCTACTTCATGGCAGCAAATTTTGAAATTTTTTCCAGCTACATTTTGTTTGGGTCATTGATTTTTAACTTTGCCCAGTACCAACTATTATTCTTAAGTTATATTCATTTTGATAACCATTCCTTTTGGTTCACGCTTTTCAAACTAATTAAATAGCTACTTCGGGAACGTAAGTTAAAATTTAAAAATTAAATGATAACAAACTAGTGCACAGTGACTTTAAAAGAGGTTTACATATACAAATTTCCTCAATGAGATGTCTTGTATTGGCTTCTAACGGTTTCATCTATTTGTTTTCCTTACTTTACTAACGTTCAGTTACTATGCTCACTTAGTGGGTGGTTCCACCTGAATTGTTCTTCAATTGGATGCAGGATTTAATGGACCTGAAACCAGTTGTAGAATTGCATACAGTTTAAGTACCCTGCTGATGAACAGTAACTGTTTTGCTATTTATTTTCAGCAGCATTTATATTTATGTCTGTTCAGACATTTATTCTCATGTGAGGAATTCTTATTTTAAGTTCGAGTCCATCATGTTTCTTTTTCCGAAGGGTAACCATGTTGAGCAAAGAAGACGACTAGAGCCAGAAGTGAAACCAGACGTTGTTGTTGCCATTTATGATTTTGATGGTGTTGAACCCGGTGATCTGTCACTTAGAAAGGTTTGTAACGGATTTGTATAATTGGAGTATGTATAAGATTTTTCAAAGTAGCAAAGAATAATATCAATACAGAATCACAACATATTTTTTAGCTTCTATAAACTGTATATTTAATAATCATAAAATCTCCCAAAAATAACTCTAGGATTATTTTCAAAGTAATGCTCACGGTTTTCAAATTAAAAGACATGTTGCATAAGTAAAACTTCCACCGTCAGTGTGTTTTGCAGTGCCATTCCAGCATAACTTTATATAGAATTATAAATGTAAAATGGTTAAGAGAAAATAAATTTAGTTATAAAGATAATTTTATGTTGAATTGCCTTGTTTGTTGGTTGAAAATTGAAATTATCCATTTAATGTGGAGGGTGTCTTTGATTTTAAGATCTAAGCCCACGGGAGCATTATAGAGAATTTTAAAACAATGCTTACTGCATTTTTCACTCCATCCTTGTACTTAAGGTATTTGTAAATATGCGACATTTTGTCCGTCGCTAAGTGCTCGCGCACCCGACGTAGCTGGCAGTACAGTAATTCCTGGATTCAAAAGGCAACAATATGTCAAACACCCTGGTTTAGAGGGTACCATACCTTTGGGTGGCAATTAAGGCCGTACTTGAAATAGTGGGAAAATTGCTCAATCTTTTCTTTAACACATGTTATCATCAACACATTTTTAACCTATATATATTTTTTATTCTCTTATATACGTTTATTTAACGTTTGTTGTTCTTTCATGGGGAATTGATTGTAACACTAGTAAGTCTAGCAGGATCTGCACTCCACAAAACAAGTCTACTAGGTGCATACCTGATTCTAATCAATTATACTATATTTTAGCTTAAAAAATAAAGATGAGAATTATAGTCAGTTATACTATATTGTAGGTTATAAGCACGAGATCTATACGGATGCAGTACGAACACTCAACACGACGTATCATAGTTGAGCACGAAGTCAAACATTTTTTGTAATTATCAGGCATGCTCCACTACAAAACTCAACTTTGCTACCCCTACAGTGTATCCATGAGTCAAACGTGAGAATTTCCCAACTATAACTCACTGCTACTCGTACAGTGTATCCATGAGTCAGAAATGAGAAATTCCCAACTACAACTCACTGCCACTCGTACAGAGTATCCATGAGTCAAAAATGAGAAATTCCCCAATATAACTCACTGCTACTCGTACAGTGTATCCATGAGTCAAAAATGAGAAATTCCCCAGTATAACTCACTGCTACTCGTACAGTGTATCCATGAGTCGAAAACAAAAGGTAAGTTGAATGGTAACTAACTTTTAAGCGGCTGTTTTTTGCTTATTCCTCCATAATCAGGGACAAACCTTTACAGTTAATGACAAGAGTGGTGAACACTGGTGGTTGGCAAAAAATGAAAGAGGGTAAGAGATTTAAAAATGAAAAGCGCTTATTGCTTTTGGTCGGATGTGGCTGGTATGATAAACTTCTAGTATAGGTAGCACTTCCGTGCTGGTAGCTAACTTGAAGCCGCCAATATGGGAACTAAAGCCACATTGGTTGTAGGCATTACCTTCTAAATCTACCTTACATAACATGATCCTGAATATTAGCAGCCATGGACAGCTGTTTCGGACTTTTTGGGTCTCATCAGGATGGCATAGCCGACAAACAGGCTCAGGTTCCCACACAAGATGAATTCGTCAAAATAAATGCGTATTGCTTGTGGCCGGATGTGGCTGGAAGAATAAAACTCGAGTATAGATAGCAGAAGCGTGCTACTAATATGGGCACTAAAGCCACATTGATAGCGCCCATTACCCTTAAATCTAACATAAATAAACGTAAACCTAAATATTAGCAGCCATGCACAGCTGTTTTGTTAGATATAATATCGAGCGTTAGCGCCACATTAGAGCAAGTACGTTTTAGGTTAAAATGGTTACGTTTGCTACTTTAAAGTGTCCATATAGCCAAAATGTTTTTTTTTTCGGTTTTTCTATCTCTAGAATGCGTAGAAGAGTATTTTGAAAGAAATTTTCGATTCCGTCACATTTTCGTCACATAATTGTGCTTTAAAGTTCCTGCGCCGGCCACGTCCAATAAAAATAAGCGGGAGTTGCAAGTCTGGGTCCAGAACAGGCCGTGACGTCACTTCAAGAGTCGTCTTCTCTCCCCGCCAGTTTATTTCAATGTTTCATTGTGTTTCCATACAAACTCGATCAGTTTTCGTATTATTTACGCCAAAAATTGTTGATTTTGTATGGAAAAACAATGAAACACTGAAATGAAGAGTCGATGATCTCTGAAGTGACGTCATGGCCCCGTTATGGACCCAGACTTAGCAACTCCCGGTCATCTTTGTTGGGTGTGGCCGAAGCGGGTATTTTAAAGTACAATTTTGTGGCGAAAATTTGATCGAAATTTTTTTAGAATACTCTTCCAAGCATTCTAGAATTACCAAAACCGAAAAAAATCTTTGGCCATATAGACACTTTAAAGTTTACAGCTCAAACTGATCAATGTCAGTTATTTTATTGTATGATTTCATTGTGTGTCGAGTGTTCGGACCTTTGTGACTTACTTCTACTGCAAAAGGATTGGATAATCTGTGACTACTAGTACCACTAAACGGTGTTTACATTTTCTCCATCAGGGAACAAGGATACATTCCTAGCAACTATGTTAGAAAGGAAGGTCTGGAGAGCGAGAGGTAAACAGCGCTTACATCAATTTTTTTACATATTTTTTCACATTAGTTGACTAGTGACGTTATGAATAACCGTCGCGGTTATGTACGCAATTTAGGCAGTTGTGAAGAAGACTGATAAAAATTCTTTTGGTTTCAACGGTATTCAAATCCGTTACCGCAGCAGGCGGTCACTTTTACTAGCTACATTAATGCCACTCAGAGTTGTAAAACAATTTTTGAGACTGAGTTTGTACCACGGTGTAAACAGTGACGTTGTGAATGACCTTGAAGTAAAAAAAAACTTTCAGACTTCAATAGGATTTGAGTGACCTCTTTGATACCGCCGAAGCGCAAAGTTGACAAGGTTTATTAGTTGTTTGGCTAAAAGTGATAAACTTGATAGTCTTTTGTACCAGAGAGGAAAATTAATTTGCTAACCAGAGATTTTAGATCCATTGATAGTTCAAAGATATAGAGCTTTTAAAGCTAACAAGAATCTGTATACTAACCTTAGAAGTGAGTAATAATTTTTGCTACTGCAATATGGGCTTGTCTCTGCCAAGATGTTGTTTGTGTTATGATATCAGATTGAATAACATAAAGCATCATCATCATCTTCATCATAATGACCATCATCACAATCATCATCATTATTATCATCACCACATCATCATCATAATCATAATCATCACCATCATCATTCTCATCGTCATCATCATCATCATCATTATCATCATCATCATCATCATTATTATCATCATCATCATCATCATTATTATCATCATCATCATCATCATTATTATCATCATCATCATCATCATTATTACCATCACCATCATCATCATTATTATCATCATCATCATCATCTTCTTCATTATATGATCATTAGCATCATCATCATCATTATCATCATCGTAAACATCATCATCATTACCATCATCACCATCATCACCATCGTCATCATCATCATCATCACAATGATCATCATCATCATCACAATGATCATCATCATTACTGTCACCATCATCATCATTATATGATCATTAGCATCATCATCACTATTATCATCATCATCATCATCATAAACATCATCATCAACATCATCATCATCATTACCACCATCATCATCATTTTCATCACTATCATCATCATCATTATTATATGATCATCTTCTTTGTCATGCACAATTAAGTCAAAAGTTGAACAGACTATCCAGAGTTTTATCAACTGGTATTGCGCATGTGCATTTGGTAAAATAAAACCCTTGAATAGTTATTTAAAAAACTCTTGAGTTGCGTCGGGGAGCAGTCACAATGCATGATTCTGACAACTCAGTGTTGAAGTTGTCATGATCATAGCCGTTAGTAAATTACCTACTTACCATATCATTCCAAATATTTTTTTAAAACTATTTTATAAGTGATTGATTGTTATGAAGTTTGCTAAATCTGATGTTATTAAACAGCTGGTTTCATCCGGAGATGTCAAGGCAAATGGCTGAAGACATCCTGAAAAAAGAAGTAAGAAATTAAATTTAAGTTTCTAACTACTTGATGGCGACCTGGTTGGCGTAGTTGGTCTGACCACAAGGTCCCCGGTTCGATCCTCGGTTCTGCTGAGATTCGAATATTTGTGGGACATTCATTTCTGCCTAAGTTAACCCAGCTTTCCATCCTTCCGGGGTAGGTAAATGAGTACCAGCGTCTGCTGGGAGCTAACCTGCGATGGATTAGCGTCCCGTCCAGGG
>JANCMA020258415.1:0-12555 GCA_024336925.2 Zoanthus solanderi | reverse complement strand
TTTCTTAAATTCATTAAGTGTGGTAGCGTTTCTTATATCAGCAGGCAGTTTGTTCCAGAGTGACGGGGCAGCAATAAACAAAGGAGCGAGCGCCAAGTGTAGGCAGTATGTTTTGTTGCAGATATTGTAAATGTGTACTCTTGTTAGAACGGAGACTGTAGGAAGATTTAGGTTTGGCAGTAATAAGCTCCCTAATGTAGGAGAGAGTCCATGGATAGATTTGAAGGTAAGAAGCAGAATCTTAAATTGGATCCGTTTAACGACAGGCAGCCGGTGAAATTGTCGCAGTGCTGGAGTTATATGACAGAATTTACTGAGGTCTAGAGCAAGGCGAGCAGCAGCATTTTGTAATCTCTGTAACTTTGAAATTTGACGTTTTGGGAGGCCATACAAAAGTTATTTTTTATGATTTTCCTTAGGTTGTGTAAATAATAGAATCCAGAACTTCAGACTTTATTAATATGAATTAGTAAAGATCTCGGTATTATCTCATTTCCCGGTGAATATATCGGAGCACTAGGTGCCGAAGGGTGGCTTATAGACGAAATCATCGAAGACTACCGAGATAATTTTGATGGTTAGGATGCTTAGAAGGAACCTACTCCATTGTTAATGACGACAGTGTTCAACCAGTCATTTATCCTCCACTGAGAAAAGTTTCATTGCGCGATAAACTCAAGCTAGTCAATGATGAAATTTTGGCTCCAGTTACGAAGCCAAGTGACTGTTAAGCATGGTTTGTCGTCCACAGGCAAGCTTCGAGTTTGTCTCGACCCAAGACACCTCAACAATGTAATTTTCCTAATCATGTCACATCGTTACAAAACCATGAGAAAATTTGTTGTTCAGAATATTCTGGAAACAAGTGCAGTCGTTAAAATGTTTAAGCATTACTCTTTTCACAATGAAACAGGGAGATCCCGATTGAAACAAAAATGGGAGAGATAGAGAGAGGTTATAGGGGGAGATAATGAGAGTCAAACTAGGGATAGAATGAGAGGGGGAATAGAGTGGGATCCTCATAAAGACAAATTAATGATAGAATGAGAGAGGAAATAGAGTGGGATTCTGTTATAGACAAAATAAGGAATGCTTGAGAGAGGAAATAGAGGAAGATCAAGGGCTCGGCTGTTCAAAGGTGGGTTAAATTTAACTCTAGGTTTAGCAAAAATTAAGGAAAAGATTACAGTTCATTAAAGTATTTTTAAGATTTTTCTAGAACAATACTTGTTAATCCCAAATTTACAGGTCAATTCCGGCTCTGAAAGGTTAAGAACAAAACCGTGGGTTAAAAATTTAACCCTTGGTTAGTGCTAATTGGCTTTTGAACAACTTGGCCCTGATAGGATAGATTGAGAGAGGAAATTGAAGGAGATCCTCACTCATAAAAAGAAATCAGGGAGAGGTTGAGAGAGGAAATAATGCGAAAATAACGTACTCATATTGGTTCACTGACAAACTAATTTCAATGTAGTTTTGCTGCCGTTCATTTTATTTTACTCATGTTTCATACATTTCGTGGCTGGTTGATCTTTTTAGATCCTACGTGATACGGCATTTTGTTTACGTTATTCATCACTTGCAGTCTATATTTTATATTTCATGTATTTGTGACCGTAGATCTTCATTGATCCGAAATGCCGTTTATTATATATTTTTAAACATGGTTTTGGCCATGTGAGTCTCCTCAGGATTGCTTTGTCAATTCGTGATTCTTAATTTGTCAGTGAACGGATATGTTTTGGAGTCGGAATTGGGTTACAACTTTGAGCATGATAAACAGCTAGCCTTTGGCTGGCTTTTTATTATTGCTCCCTACACCGTACTGACGAGTCCCAAAAAGGACGAAACAGCTTTCTACGGTTGAAGTTGCTGGCTTAGTCCGAGCTCTTACTCCTATTGGTTCACTGAGAAATTATTTCAACGTAGTTTTCCAGCCTTGCATTTTATTTTACTCATACAATAATAATATCCACCAAACAAAGGCTACTCGTTTTAGATTAGTGTATTTTATTGATTTAATTTATTTTTATGTTGGCTAATTTTCAGTTGGTCCTATGGGATCTTGATGTACGAGGTGTTTACTATCGGTATGTGATTACTTTTGGTATATTAGAAAGAAAACTTAAATGGTTATTTTTAATCCATCTATTGTAAATGGTAAGAAGAAAAAATGGGGAGAAGCAGTGAGGCTTGTGGGTGGGATCAAAACGCCCTCCTCAAAAATTGACAGTTGTTTCCTGTTATAGCAGGTGCCAGGGCCAAGTTTCGAGACATTTTCTATCAAAATTTGTTTCAATGATGGAAAATATGAATATATCTGTTTAAATATTTTGAAGCATTGGAAACTCTAATAAAACAATTGTAGAAGTTTCTTAAGAAAATTTTGAAAATTTCAAATATATATCAAAAGAAAGTTGTTTAATAATATTATTTCTAAAAAACGCAGAAACTGAGATGATCGAGTTCAAACTAGTTACAGGGTAAAAATAGAAATTTGGAAAAAACCTGTAGTTCACAAAGAACGTCGTGAAATCTAACCCCGAGTGTTCTGTGTTTTCAAAGCACAGAGTTTATCAAAAATAATCAGCCATCGATTGACATTTTAGTTTCTCTTAAAAAGGTGAATCGCCCTACCCAAGATGGCCAGTTTACCAAGTGCTTTGTGAACTGCAGCAAAACAACTACCGCATGGCAAAGCCAGATCATGTGAGCGACTTCATGTAAGTTAAAAACCGTAATATTTTTTAGTCTTTTAGTCTTTGAAGGTGAAATCTTAGTGTACGGTGAGCTGTAACTTGAGATTAGCACACTGAAATAATTGGAAAGGCGATGAGAAAAGTTAAATGAATTGGCAATTGGGCAGAACGTTTACAGTAAAGAAGAATAATGACGAGGTGAATAAATCAACAATTTTTGTAATAACAATAACTTTGATATAATGATGGTGATAGTTGTAGCGGTGATGATGATTGTGATGATGGTGATGATGATGATGACGATATAGACTCTTGTTATTTAGCAATCGAAGTTTTATCAAAAATAAAATAATATATTTTGATATGATTAAAACGAATATGTTTATTACTGCTGTTTGCATTTTATTTATGATGATGTTGATGGTAATGATAAATGATGATGATCATCATCATCACAATGGTACTTTTTATATATTTAATTGGCGTATGGAAAAAAAGTATTTAATTGATGGATAATCGCGTTTTTCAATTTTTAATCATTTTCTGTTATTTCATATTGGACGCTAAAAGGAAGTTAGTTGACCGTAACTTTGGTACTTGGAATGTCCTCGCTGAGGCTTTAAATGGAAAAAAACGCGGTCGGGGCAGGGGTAGTCCATTTAAGGGTGGTCAATTTGAGTAGCCAACGGGTAGCCCATGGAATGCACATCAGTGTTATGTCTACAACCAAGATCTAGTTAGTATTAAAAATCATTTTTAAGGAATGTGTTTGTATTATTGAGATAAGTTATAGAAAAATAAACACGCATTTAATGCGAACTTGTTTGAAAGAAGGGTGGATGATCATTCTACTTTTACTTTTAGTTATCACATGATGTGTCAGTGTTGGCAGAACAACCCTGAAGATCGACCATCCTTTGATCAGATTCACAGTATGCTGGTTGGATCGCAGAGCGAGGTACGTAACGTTCCGTGAATAGGGAAATGATTACAGGAAGTTTAGTTATATTTGAGTTAACAAAAGTGTTTGGCATTTTGACAAAAGTGGTAATCTTTTGTGGGACTGACAAACTGTAGGACTGACAAACTGTGGGACTGACAGACTGTGGCTAATCAAAAACGCTTAATGACCTAATAACTACAATGTACATTGCAATACAAAAAAAAAAAGCCACCATATTCCAGAAATGGCGACACATTATGTCTCATAAGACAGGCATCAGCAGAACCTTTGTCACCCAAGCTGTTTTCAACAAATTAACAAAACGTATTGGTAGCAAGCAGCCCAGAGTGCGAAGCTGCCACAATGTATAGAGCCGTGTGTGTGTATGAGCTGCTTGGAGAAATAATCTCGATTTCCGCATAGCGTAAGATAAGAATATATTTTTCGTCAGCGATCTGTAAAGATTTCTGGTCAATCACAGAGTCAGTTATAAGCTCTAGAGCCGTCTGTATGCACTGAAATTTTAACAAGGAAAAGATGAAGTTGCGATGATTTTCAATTCTCAACAAGTCTACATGGAGTAATTTAAAGCAAGGAGAAACAATAACGGACAAAGAAAACAGCTCAAAACCTTTTTACAATAAATTGTTATTGACAGAAACAAGATATTTTATCATCTTTTGGAAATAAAGGAAGGAAGTTATCCCATTTTTGTCTTTTTTTCTGTCGGTGTATATGGAACATGGTTTTAATAAGCAGGATATCGCTGAATTCCTTTTTAGCCTCCAAGGAGATATTGAAAAATACGATGTTTTAAAAATCTGAGGATGAAAAAAATCAGGATTCTACAGCATCTTATTGAAGGGAACCTCGGCTGTCAAACAATATCATTCTCGAAAAACAGTTTTCCTCAAATTCTGTTTACATCAGCAGCTCAAATTTGATAATTCTTTGTATATAGTTCACGCTAAGTGATTTGTTTTGATCACTGAATTTCCTGCGGGCCACCATTTTGAAGTGTGACGTAGTTGCGTTGCAGTGCCAAGCCCCCACTCGTTCATTGCTATTGTTTTTATCAATAGTAGTGACTGGCACTACAACGCACACACGTCACAGTTCAAGATGGTAGCCCGCAGGAAATTTAATAATCAAAGCAAATCGCTTGGAGTGAACTATATAACAAGAATTATCAAATTTGAGCTGTTGATTGAGACGCAAGTTGAGGAAAACTTTTATCTAAGATTAACATTATTGAACAGCCGAGGTTCCCTTTAATATATGTGATTGTTCGTTGGCACTTAGCGAGAGCTACTACTAATATAGTAAGTTTATCTTGCCTCGACGTTTAAGAAATAATACGTGTTCTCTGTGCCGTCATAGCCTGGGGATTATGGAGAATTCGGGAGCACATCTGTGAAAACTCGAGACGCAGTTGAAAGTTTTCACCTGCTCGAGAATTTTCACAAACTTTGCTGATGTTTTCACCGGGCTATGAAGGCAGGTAGGACATATTTCTTTATTTCATAAAATTATTATTTTTCGACTGAACAAAAAGCGCGTGTGTATAATTTTATTTCTTTCATGAAACTGTAAATTCTTACGACTTGGAGGCAGCCAATCAGGTCGCTCAAGTTATTTTCGTGCTTCATAACGCTCAGAAAACACACTTGTTGACCAATCAAAATGTACTTAATATCCAAATTATTTTTATAATATGTGTTACATCATTTATTCAGGAATACCTGGATCTGGTTAACTTTGACCCAAATAAACACGAACCGAAGACTGAGCCAAACATTGATAGCGAACTGAACAAGCCCGAAGTCTTTGTTGTCTCAAATGATAATGCGCATGTCAAAAGTGATAACAGCGGTGGTCCATCTACAGAAGACAACTGTAATGGTGAAGTAGTCCCGTTGACAAGTGTTTCGGATGAAAAAGAAGGAAAACCCGCAGCGACGATGACTTCACAACCTCACAATGATAACCAAACTGTTCCAGAAGATTTTGAAATGATTCCTTTGGCTGCTAAACGGAAGTCTTCCCGTGACTACGCTAACATTTCTGTATAACAATTATAAAAATACCAATTGACTAATAGTAAACAAAATGCTCAGGTTCAAACCTTGACTGTTGTAGTTTTTAAAAACAAAATCAAAAATGGCCAGTTAATCGGATTTGAGGACAAATTGTACTACCATCGTTTTGTACTATTTTGGATATTAATAATAATAATAATAATAATAATTGCTATTATTATTATTATTATTATTTAATCTCAAGCTCTTGCACGCTTGACAGTAGTTAAGCTACAAATGTAGACAATAAATTATAACAAAATATAGATAACTTCAAAATAATAACTAAGATATTCGAATTTTTAAATAAATTTAATTTATTGATAAATGCTAGCTAACTAAATCTGGTCGAACGCTATTCATTAAAATGATGGGTCTTAAGAAGTTTTTCAAACGAATAAAAATAGCTTACATTGAAGTACATTGTCATTGGTCATTCCAGCTAGAGTGTGGGCACAGCTGCAGTTAAACGACAACCGTTAGCGTGTAGAGTGTTTTAAATTGTAAAGCAAATTTAACAGATTACCTTGTTTTAGAATTTATCAGCAGTCCTTTGGGAAATAACTTTTCAATGTTTTAATGACGATTAGAAGAACTCCTCCAGTATTTGAAGTATTTTCACATGTCGCCGTCCTCAATAAACATGGCCATGTTAAGTTATCCAAAAAAGTCTGGAATCTGCATATTTTTGCTTCTATGTGTTCGCCGGCCATAAAACAAACCAATTTTAATGAATGTAGATCCGCTCTTTTAGTAAATCTGGTAAAGGGTTGAAATCCATTTTAAAAAATCAAACAGAAAAACCGAGCAAAAATGTGTCTCACAAGAAACAAATAACTAATAGGTGTGTGTACGTGTTTACCGTTGTTATGTCTTGAACTTTTAAATGATAACCACCGGACAACAATTCCGCCGGTATACGTTGGATCAATTCAATGATCAAATTGGACTCACAAAGTTATAAACGAAAAATAAAAAAGAACAGCCAATACAACGTAGAATTAGGAGTTTTATAATACAATATTTCCGCTAGCCATACTAGCCTTCATCAGGTATGGCACTGAATTACAATCGGAACGGAAATTGCAAAACAAATAGCCGCGGAAAATACAAACAAACTTTTTTTGTAATTTCCTTTTGTTTGTATTTCCGTGTATTTTGTATTTTTCTCAATACTTGTCTCGTTCTTGTAGTAATCCTACACTTAAGCTCCTGCACGTCATGGGGGCTTTTTTTTAAAAATCGTTATTTACATTTTATTTTGTACGGCATTTCTTGCAAAGAAAGTCCGTGGTTTTCTACATTTCTTGAACGAAAATGTCAAACAGTGATTACGAGCTACCGTGTTTCAAATTAACTTTTGACTTTTATGACGTCGGAAAAACTTCGAGTGGCAGTAACAGCAGTGAGAGTATGAACGAGTTTCAAAGCAGCAACAACTACAAGAGTTAAAAAAAAATTCCGGTTAGCATTGTTCCATTGGAGGAAAATGATATTGAAGACTCTGCAAAAACGCAAAAAGCTTTAAATACGGAGAGAGGAATTAACACAGCAGTGCATTGACTAATGACCTGGCATATACAACGATACGGAAAACCGCTCAACCTCTCCACAGTTACAAAGCAAACAACAAACAATATATTGAAGCACTTTTTCCTAGAAATTAGAGATACGAGAAAGGGAAAAGAATGTGAAGAATACGAACCTGGAACACTCACTACTTACCGGAATGGGCTGAGAAGATATTTTTTTTGGAAGGACCGGAGTCTGAGGGTGAACGCTTCGACATTGGAGAAGATGAAGACCTGAAGAAGAAATTCTCTTCAAAACGGAAACAGCTCAAGTCTGTGGGGAAGGGAAACCGCCCAAATGCCTGCAATCCGCTCGACGAGGAACATGTTGAGAAACTCTGGTCAAGTGGAGCAATTGGTTTAAAATCGCCCCTGCTAAACCTGGTGTGGTGGAATAACATCCGAATGATGGGAATGCGAGCCATGAAAGAGCTCCTTGACTGTAAACTCGGGGACTTTGTTGACAATGGCTCCCACTTTACTTTCGGAGAAAGGTTAACAAAAACCAGAAATGGTGAAGTTGAAAATACCAGCAAAAAGGCGAAAATATTGCAACAAGATATTTCGTCTTGACGGAGGTGAAAAAGATCCATACCGAGCACTAAAATAATTCATTAGTCACCGAACAGAAGGAATTGATAACTTTTACCTTCAGGCAATCGGTTTGCCAAAAACTGATCATGACGTGTGGAACAAAAAACGCCGTTGAAGAAGGAAGGTATTAGTTCCATTATGAAGAAGATGGTAAAGATTGCAGGAATTGAGAACGAGGACCACTTTGCACCATCAACTGGGCGCAAGACAGCCATTCAGAGCTTGAGAAGCAAGTTTGAGCCTGTAACCATATCGGAACTTACAGGCCATTCAGATCCAGCGTCTATTCTTCAGTATTGTCACAATCCATGAATATGTAGCGAAAACACTGCGGCCAGTTAGCAGGTATCAGGTACCAGTCTGCATCGACAACTACCATAGAGAAACTTCCAGTATCTCGATCTCAGCAATATAGAGAACAAGGTCAGGTCAGCGGCGCTGGAGCCATGTTTCACTCATCTGTGCTGAATCATTGCACAATCAATGTTCAGTATTCTAGCCATTGATATCAGTACGCCATTAACAGATGAACACTGTGTTTGTAAAACAACTTTTTTCGTATTATTCTTAGCTTTTTTTTTTGTTTGCGGCTAATTTTAAATGAATGAGTGTGACAGTTTTACAATCCATTGTAATTTAAACGCTTTGCACGGTTGAGATTTCAGATTTGTGGCTTATCTCTGGATTTTGACGTCTCTCTTCCTGACCAAAATGTTAACTGTATGGCGATACTAAGGAAGAACCAGGCTGGTTTTCGAAAGGACAAGTTGTGTAGAGACCAAACATTCGGTTTGAGGCTCAGGATTGGCAGAAATCATTGATAGTGAAATTTGTAGATTTTGAAAAAGCTTTTGAAAGCATTTATAGAGAGTCCCTTTGGGACCAGATCAGACTCATTAAGATGCTCTATGATGACTTTTGCGGTGCAGTGCTGCATGAAGAATCCAGGTTTTTTGCGGTAAAATCAGGTGTAAAACAAGGATGCTTACTATCTGGATTTTTATTCATATTAATCATTAACTGGCTGATACATAAAAAAGGATATGGAGAGCAGAGACAGGATATCGAATGGCTTGGTGGTGAGGTGCCAGAAGATATTAACTTTGCAGATGATTTGGCGCTTCCTTCTGAAAATTTTAATGATGCGCAGGAGAAAATGACTCGGCTAGCAAGTAAGGCTAAGTCAGTAGGATTAAAAGTTAATGCAAAAAATACGCAAATTTTAGGAATGAATAGCTGGGATGACAGTCCAGTTGTGTTGAATGGTGCTGAACTTAAGGATGTTGAATTCTTTGTGTACCTAGGCAGTACATTGAATAAGACAGTGGCTCACACGAGGATATTGATGCAAGAATTCAGAAGGCATGGATTATATTTAATAAGTTGAAGCTGAATCGAAGATCACGAATCAAAGATGAGGCTGTTTGATAGCATAGTGAAATCCACATTGTTGTATGGCTGTGAGTGTTGG
Source organism: Zoanthus solanderi (assembly GCA_024336925.2). Lineage (NCBI taxonomy): Eukaryota > Metazoa > Cnidaria > Anthozoa > Zoantharia > Zoanthidae > Zoanthus > Zoanthus solanderi. Next base: position 3,199 of record JANCMA020258415.1, on the reverse strand, counting down.
ACGCTCACTAAGGCAGACGAGAAAACGTTTAGGTTCTTTCATACCAAATGTTTGCGACGTATTCTACTTTTATTCTACCCAAACTTGGTTAGAAATAAAACTTTGTTTGAAAGATGCAGTCAGAAGGACATCATAGAAGTAGTAGTAGTGCGCAAGTGGAGATGGGTTGGGTACATATGAGAAGAAACTCGGAACATCTTACCAAACAGACCATGAAATGGCATAACTTATGACTGGAAGGAGGAGCTGAAGGCCACGAGAAACTTGAGAGAGAGAGCAAAGAAAATATTCGAAGCAACTTCGGTCGAGTCGAAAAACTCCCGCAAGACAGGCGGCAGTCGAAAGTACGTGTGGACGCCGGGCGAAACGCCAAGTTTCATCGCGACTCATGAATCAATGAATGAAAGGCTGGCTAAGGACCCCATTTCCATTCTTAAGAGTTCAACAAGAGGTTAGTTATCCTTACAAGTCTCCAGGAAAAATAGCAATTAAGACAGTGCATACTACAGAAAGAAAGAAAAACAGTTGGGTTGAGTGTGTTTCAAATCCATTGTTATTAAAGGGCGAAGAAATTTTATGTATGCCACAAGCTAATACAGAGCGTGATGAGGACATTCTAGACTGAAACGTGAGATTGATCTGTCTCGGAGTAACTTACAGAAAGAGGAAAGGGGCAAACTACAGGACCTGTTAGTCGCCCATCCAGATGTATTATCAAGCGGATAAAGTGACACTGGAAAGTGTAATACAGGATTTATAATTAAATACCACATTTACTTGAAACCAAATATACAGTTCCATTAAAGCAGTTACTTCGGACGATATCTTTAGCGTACAAGGTAAAGTGCAGAAAGATTTAAAAGCAATGATCAATGAAGGCATTTTCGAAAAAACAACATCTCGGTGGACAAGTCCACTAGTCATTGTTCGTAAACCCTCAGGAGACTTGCGAATTTGTGTAGATCGAAGGAAACTTAATGAACATACAGAGATTACAAGTTATGCCCTTCCTAACATCATTGAAGCTCTGGAGCGTTTAGCGGATACATCATATTTCACAACAGTTTATATGTTTTCAGGCTTGCACCAAATTAAAGTCCATCAGACGGCCGAGATAAGACCGCGTTCCAGTACAGCAGAATGCCGTTTGGATTAGCAGATGCACCAGGTACTTTTCAATCAGTAGTTGAAGACATGCTGCAGTTGTTAGATGCGGAGATATGTTAGCCTACCTAAACGATGTTCTTTGTTTCCATGAGGAACATTTACAAGGAGTAGAAAGACTACTAAAGGCCATACGAAAGTCAGGATTTCAGCTGTCAGAGAGAAGTGCATTTTACAGCCAAGTCTGTCTATTTCCTAGGCCACATTATTGATGAGGACTGGGTAAGACCACAACCAGAGAAGATGGAGATTATTCGCCGGCACCAAAATGTAAACATAAGCTAAGGAAATTTCTTGGAGTTTGTCCATTCTGGCTGGGATTTCGTGAGGGATATTCTGAAAATGCTGCTCCACTTCATAACTTATTGAAGAAACCAGACTTCGAGTGAACCCCAGATTATTGTAAATTGCTCTTAACATTGAAAGAACTGCTGAATGCTTCGGCAACATTAACTTTACCAGATGACAGGGGCGTTTCTCAGTCACATGTGATGCATCAATTTAAGTCTTAGTTTACTATTTGGAACAGATCGGAAAAGATGGAAGAAACGGCCGTTTTTTTTTTGGCGGATGAAAGTTTAATAAGTCAGAGAAAAACTACTCTGCTACTACTTGGCTGTAATCAAGCCATGAAAGCTTATCTACCTTATTTGCTTGGTCGGAAGTTTGATTTATTCACTGATCATAAATACATCAAATGGATCCTTACCCGATCCTCAGAAAATACCGGGCAACTATGGAGATAGGCAAACAAACTCCAAGAGTTTCAGTTTAAACGGGAAAGTAGAACGTTGTAGCAGACACTTTAAGCAGCATCCAGACTCTAAGTATGGCTGAGTCGAACGTTTGGTCAATCCAGTATGTCAGACAACAGTAGAATGTGTATCCAGTACTCACAGAGGTTAGGAAATGGCTGTCATATGGAACAGTACCATTAGCAGAAGAAGGGCAATGTAAGGACCTAAGAGCTTTCCATAGAGAACTCGATAACTTGATTTTAGATAGGGAAATGTGTCGAGTAATGTTGATCAGACATCAAGAATAGTGATTCTAGAAAGATTAATGAATAAAGTGCTGACAAAGCTTTATAACAATATTGGTGACAAGAACGTAGAAGCACCAAAGATAGTATACACTTAAAATATACGAATACAATTTTTATTCCAGACATGAAGAGCAAGAACATTTGGCTTCTGATAAAACTCAAATATTTTTAAGCATTTAAGTAAAAATTCTGACTGCAAAAACATAACTCTTCTCCAAACTATTTTAAAATTATGGATTTCGACAAATCTTTTCTCAAACTTAAAATAAAAGATGGCTTTCACGTCACAAGAGAAAAACCAGAACTTAACGTTAAAGTAAAACATTTTAAAACATGTTTTATCTAGCTTAATTAACGTGTCATATTTCAATGAAACACATTGTTACTAGTTAATTTGTTTTTCTCTAGTTATCTTATACTTTTAGCTTTGTATGTTAACTTGCATTAACTTGTCATCAGTTGAATTATTATTTTTAAGCAGGTAGCTGTCAATCATTTTAGGTTTTGTATATTCAAAATTGTAACGGTTTTTCACATTCTACTGAAGATGACATTATGACAATGTCGAAACATGTCTGGAATAAAAATTATATTCGTACAAATGAAGTGTATAATACTGGTCGCCTTGGGATGACTAAAACCCCGGGGGAGGGACTCCCATATGGAACAGACGGGGATGCTCGTCGTCTTGCTTAGGGGTGTAAATGTTTGATTTTGGTCTCGCTTAGGGTGTTCCTGGCAAAGCGCCAATATTTTAAGCCGCCAAGGTCTCGTTTAGGGTTCCACGAAGAAACACAGAATTACGCGAAGAGAAACAGAAGTCAAATTTTCTTCTTAACTTGTTTTGTTTACCACATTATCTCTGTGGTTATAAATCAAAGATTTCTAGCATATCTAGCGTTTGATGACATTTTGAACAGTTACAGTTCTTTTAACATTAACTAGTTTTGTATTTTACCAAGTGCCAAAGAGACAATGCGGCATGAACAT
>JANCMA020258308.1:0-12560 GCA_024336925.2 Zoanthus solanderi | reverse complement strand
CCCCGCCCCCTTCGGCAGCAATAATACACTATTTTACTAATGCAAATTTTTGTTCTCCCCAGTCCTCTGTGGGGGGCAAGAAACTGCAAATCTGGTGAATTAATAAGACAAAATGTGACCGAGCAACACTATTTTGCCCCCAGAAAGGCCTGAAACCGGCAAAATTTTGTATTAGTAAAATGGCGTATTACTGCGTACGGGCCTGGTAGGTGCATATAGTTTACAACAATGTGGGCATTATGTCTGCATATATACTATCATGTTCTGTATATCTGCTGTAAGTAACGTATTTCAGTATTCAATGTAATATAGTTAGCGCCCACACACTGGCTGACATGACTAGCTTTAGCTGTTTGCAGCCAGTGCGCGTGTCTTCTCTGTGTAAGTTATATAACAATAAAGATTGAGTGATTGGTTGAATCATGAACCGATACAACAAGGACAACAATGTTCTAGACAATTTTCAAAACTACAAGTATCTCAATTAGCAGTAAGATATAATCATCACGTGGCTTACCACAGATTTATCCCAACTTTTTATCTCGCTTTGAGCTGATTACATAATAATACACTATATCAGTTTCTGTCACAAATTGTAAACAAGGGTCATAAATTTCAATCTCCAAAATACAGTTATTGCCTCTGTCATTCCTCTATGACGTAGCCCGAGTAAACGCTCTAAGAGCGTCTAGTTGAAATCAAATCTACGATACGATTGTGAGTTCCTCTGATGGCAGCTATACTAATAGTAAATGAAACATGAAACTTAAAACGAAGTGCACAAGTTATTGTTAAGAAAAGGACTAGTTTACTAAAATCACGGAGCCTTTAGTAACAAGCAAATTTCAAGCAAAATAGAGAATTCGAGTTTTGGCGAAAATTCCGAGAATGTAGAGTTTCATCAGTGAAGAATTTTATATTTCGAAGCTCAAATCAGCAAAGCATTAAAAAAATATTCAACCTCAGGTATAAAAATGTTCTTATTAAAAACTTCGTGCGTTACTAAACAGTAAGATATGTCAAAAAACTGCAATTTTTAAATTTGAAAAAAATTGATTATTGAATTAGGTTGCCCGAAAAATGTCTCTCCTGACGGAAATTCATAAATTTTGTTTCATCGAAGAGAGTTGGGAGGTTTGTTTGGCTTGCCATAAGACTTGCCTCTCTTCAAGTTAAGTATCGATTACATAAGAATCATCAAATTACGTGATTCGTGTGATATTGTAAATGGATCTAAGCCAATTACAATTTTATGAAACATCATGACGATGTGAAAAGACGATTTCACAAACCTTAAGCCTGAAATCTCATTTAAGATTTTTTTGTTTCTGCTTTTTGAATTTGCCTATTTTAACCAATGTTTTAGAATGTGGGTGCTGCGAAAGACAGATTTCAGGTTTGCTGTTTTAGTGTCAGTAGCTGCTGTATTGTTTATTACAACGGAATCGCACCCCCAGTGTTTAGACTATGGCGCACCATTCAACATTGAGCAGAAGCTAAATTTCTGTCCATCGTACGGTGCGTACGGTTGTTGCTCTAACAAACGAGACTCTCTTATCGCTTCAAAATATCGTAAAATCTTGTCAAAGTTTCAACTTGGCTATCAAACAAGATGCGCTGGCATGTTGAGAGAGGTCTTATGTCTTGAATGTCATCCGTACGCTGCTCATATTTTTGCCTCGGAAGGGAATACAAAATTTAACATCAAATCAGCAACGCCGGGACTTTGTGATGGATTTTGTCAGAAGTTTTTCCAATTCTGTTCGCGTGTGATTCGTGACTACTTCTGGGGAACAGGAAGATGGATATCAAAGAATGAAACAACTTCATTTCTTAACAAGAATCGTTCAGTCAACAGCAATGAATTCTGCCATAGCATCAAGCTATCTGATGAGGACTATTGCTACCCTCACGTGCAAACGGTTGACAAGCGAATTCTTGAGAGAAAATATAACAAAGTGTCTAACAAGGGTTGTATTTGTGCCGAACGGGTCGATTCATCTCTGGGTAATCCGCTGGCTGCCATGCACGCAGGCGATGGTACAAATCGTTTTTTTGTGGCAGAACAAATTGGTGTAGTTCGTGTGTATCTGGCAAATGGCGTTCGTCTTAGAAAACCTTTCCTCGATATTACAGAGAAAGTCTTGACAACTCGCCGTTACGCCGATGAACGTGGCTTTTTAGGGTTAGCATTTCATCCCAATTTCTCGTCAAACGGGCGCGTGTTTGTATATTATTCTGCTTGGAGTTGGAGCGATGAAGACGATGCAGCAAGTAACACCCACAGATTCAACCAGCACAAAAGTGTTTTAAGCGAATATCGTATTTCAGCAGCAGACCCGAACAGGTACATGCTTTAATACATGTAGATATGTTAAGAATATATCCGTTATTGCTGAGCAAGAAGCTCACTTAGACTACAAGAGGTAATGTTATGGTGATCCCAACTTATTTTTACGTTTCCAGTCGTTTTCGAACAAAAAGGTAGGGTCGGTCAGTCGGGTAGAAAAATAATTGGCTATTTAGTCTTTTGCGAACATATTGATTTACGATATGTAGCTTAATTTTATCGTATGGTATTTTTCTTTATTGTAAATAATTGCATTGTAGCATCAGTGTTCAGCTGAAACATGAAATAACTGGTTCGCATAATTTTATATCCACTTCCCATTCTCGTAGAGTTGCGAGATTTATAGTGCGCGATGTTACTCGTGTATTCTCTTGAACATATTGCGTACATAAATTTACTTAGGCTAGGAAATAAAATTAACTTATATAAACGTGTTATTTACATACATTAATTAATTAATGCTTCTATTTTTTCTTTTGCAAATGTCAATAATTTTGGGTCGGCGGACGACTATAACCATAAAAGGATGGCCTTATCGAAAAAAGCGTTATTACAAAAAATATATGAAATAAAAAACACAATTAAGAAATTATGTTGAACACTCTTTTGAAAATTTATCTGCAGACGTTAAGATTTTCTGGAACAAATTTCTGGAAATTTTTAATGTAACAGTTGACATTGAGTGCTCGTTACTCCTGACCTAAATTTGAACTATTAAAAGAAGTTTATCCTTTTTCAGTAAAATTGTGCTAGATGCAACATGGACATAAATAAACATAAATGGTACTATTTATTTTGCATCTATTTGTAAATATTTTAAAATTTAGAATTTACGTATATCTGTAGATCTGACTACGATAACACAAGACGAGTTTGCTCGAATGTGATGTTCTAGGAATTTTAGGACTTTGGAAATGAATGTACATTGGGAAGTTGTCTGCAAGAGGTTGAGAAAATTTTAAATGACATGAAGTCGAAACACGCAATATAAATTTTCAATGGCTACGTTACGTAATGTCACTTCACACGAATCGGGTGACCTGATGTAAAGTCTCAAATTTCAATTTTTTCGGACACACTTAGCCATATTCTGTTTTGTAGGCCTGGCCCTTGAGGACAAAGCTAATAAACACATTTAAATAAATCTGAGGAGAGAGAGGTACACTGAAGCACTGCTTGATCGCCACTGAAAAAGGTCGATAACATGTTCGATATGCAAAACATACGTAAAATGTCAAAAGACAAAAGGCTTTTGAAAAACGATTTTGTCCAAGTGGTCACTTCACTTCTCCCTTTGAACGTTGTTGTTTTTTTTGTTTTTGTTTTTTTTTTTTATGAGAACCAAAATTATTGAGAATTGAAGGTTGAAATTTATAGTTATGGTGTCCGGAATATATGGAGATGTTCCACATAGACAGAAGTTACAAAACAACAGAGAAGGGAATGGAGGGATGTTTTGTTGAGACATTAAACGAAACCGATTCAAAGAGATGAATGAGGGGATGGGAAACCTTTGCAAAGGTAGAAGAACACTAAGGCTAAAATGTTTTGATTAGACATATTTCCGAGCTAGTGTTTTATCGGCTCAACATATAAAGACTAACGATTCATAGCTGTTTTCCACTTGACATCTTTAAATATTCCCTTTGCCAAAGTAATACCTAACTCACGTTAGGTGGCAAACTAATTGGCTATTTACAAATCGCGCGCGATAAACTTGAACGTTGTATCCCTGGAAACGAATGCATTCAATAGACTTTACATTCTCGTCCCCAGAGCGCATTCTTTTTCTTAGCTTGCGGCGCCTAAGCACGTTTTCTCGGGCGAAGGTTCCGCCGGCCTAAGAAAATCGTTGGACTCTGGGGACGAGAATGTAGACTTTAGTTAGAGCGGGACTTAAACCCAGGTCACCCAGACCCATGAGCCTCGCTGTCTCCGGTATGTGTCACGTGTTCTATGACCTTTATCTATTAGGCAATTTTTTGTGACTTCATCATTTGCAATCTGGGCTGCTTCATTAGCCAACTATTTTAGGTAGTAAATGAACACAGATAAATAAGATTTGAGTTTAAACTTAGGAAGGCTTGTCAAGCGAACAATGTGACAAAAAGTTTGATTTTATAGGCGGTTTATTGCTGCCGTCATTGTTTACAATTTGTCTCGTTATAGGATCGGTAGTCTTAATCTTGAGTTAGCACTTTTTTTTATTTGGGACCCTAAGAACTATAGAACAATAGAACAATAGTAAATACAAAAACTGCAAGCTAGAATGCCTCGAGCTCAGCACCTGCACAAAGTTGTCGCTAAAATTAGAACGTGAAAAGACCTTTTTTAGATTTGTCAGGACTGCAAGGACGTAACAACAGACACGTTCTTACTGTTTGTTTAACTTCATGGAAAGACATTTAATCGCTTTCTGTTCATAAAGTTTAAGGCCTCCGCCCTTTGGAACCGCACATAGAAATAAAGAGTAACCGGAAATGTAATTTTCCTGAACCGTCGTCTTTCGCATTCCCGTCCTCGTTGCTTAAGGTCCGTATTGATTCCTAAGGATGCGGATCAAGGAACTCGCATAAAAAATACTTTTCTTAAATCCCAAACAGATAGTGTTTGACATATCAAAAAATTATTTTGCAGTTCAGCTTACACTAGAATGTGGATTCAATCCCGGTTTCTGGCAAACCACTCACCCACCCCTCCCTTGGGTTATTAGGGTTAACTAACCTATCCCTATGGAGGGTTGGGTTAGTAGCTTACCAGTAAAGTGTAAACTAGAGTATGGGAAAAGCCCTGGGAACGAGGTTGGTTCGCCAACAAACAAAACTAGAAGCATGTCTTGTGTTGTACTTCCCAGGTTGAACCATACGAGTGAGAAGATTATAATGGAGGTTGATCAACCAGAAGATAACCACAACGGAGGAATGTTGATATTCGGTTTTGATGGTTATTTGTACTTGTCGCTCGGTGATGGAGGGTCTGGAGGTGACCCATTCGGAGAGATTGGTAACGGACTCAACAGGTATAAGCTACTTTCAAACTCATGCGCAGTGTGTCTTTCCCACTGTTTTGGCGGAACACAAATCTCAATGAATTCTGTGGCCTCGACCCAACAATGCGAAATAAACACTGCGTACGATTATGAAAATACCTTATAAAGGGAAGAAAACTTTTATTCCGGAAGCCGTGAGATGTGTAAGACCTGTGGCCCGCCAAAGCAGTGGCATACACTCACTGCGCATGATTGCAAAAATAAAATAATATAAAATAGCTACGACCCAACAAGTTTCCCATGGAGCCGGCGCTTATCTCCGGTCTCTGTAGTGTTAAGCGGATGAGAGTCTTTGGCTCCTCCTGGATGAGACGCTAATCCATCGCAGGTTAGCTCCCAGCAGATGCTGGTACTCATCATTCACCTACCCCGGGAGGATGGAAAGCTGAGTTAGCTTAGGCGTAAAAGAGAGCGCATAAATATTCAAATCTGGGCAGAACCAGGAGTCTAACCCAGGACCTTTTAGTCGGATGGCAGAGATCATACCATCAGCGCCAATCTATTAATATAAACTTACTCATTAGAATTTGAAATTCTTTGCTCCATTCACTAATATATTTACCATCCACAACCGTTTTAGATCTATCTTTTTATGATTTTCTCTCGAAGATCTCGTGCAATCTGAAATTCGCACATAGTTTGCAAGTTGACGTCATTGAAAGTAAGAATTTCTGTTGCTGGGCCTTAGAAAGCAGGTGAAAAAAATTTTCTATTATTTTGAGTTTATTCAATCATAGAGAACTGTTTTTGTTACCGTAGATCAACATTGTTGGGCTCGATCATCCGTATTGATGTGAACACAGATGATGAAAGACCATATAAGATACCGCCAGACAATCCATTTGTAAACATGACTGGAGTAAGACCTGAAATTTACGCTTATGGTGCCCGCAACATGTGGAGATGTTCGATAGACCGAGGTGACAAAACAACAGGAGAGGGGAGGGGAAGGATGTTTTGTGGAGACGTTGGACAAAACCGATTCGAAGAGATTGATATAATTACAAAGGGGGGAAACTATGGCTGGAGAGCGTACGAAGGATTCAGTTGTTTTGATACAAACCTTTGCAACGGGAAACTTGCAGGTTTGCTGTACTCTGGAGATATTAGGGACTTAAAGATACAAGGACGGCAACGGCATAGAACAATAGCCTTAATTATTGAACACAAAAGCTGCACGTTGGAATGTAGCGTGCTGACCGCTTGCTTACCGTCGTCTTCAGTGACACGTCGCGGAAAGCTCACTTTTGGGGTTATGTAGACAACGTGAACGTCAAACAACAAGATCTGACAATCTTTGTTGGCCTTCGAGGCTGAACCTTTTACCTTTTACTTTTCCAGAATCTTGTGCAAAGTCGCAACTGAAAATTTGTCGTTGATCTAAAACGGAAAAATTAAACTAGAAGAATATTTTGTACAACTGCCGCCGTCTTTGCTCCTGTTCTCATATCTTAAAGTGTCTATTAGCCAATTAGGGACGACGGCAGTTGTGAAAAATATTATATCTCGTTTATTTTTCGCGTTTCAAGCCCCGTCTACACGAGCAATTTTTATGTGACAAGTTTTATTTAACAATTTTTATTTGCTAGCGTAAGCCCCGTCTACACGAGCAATTTTTATGTGATAAGTTTTGTTTATTTGCCAGTGTACGCCCCGTCTACACGAGCAATTTTTATTTGAAAACAAAAGATTGGAGACTGGGATCTACGAATGGTATAAAAAAAAATTGCCAATTTTATGTGTTGCCTCGTCTACACAGACAATTTTCTGCATGTGACAATTTTTATTTGCAACATAAAAACTAACACGCCAGGTTTTCAGCAAATATAATTGTCATACAAAAATTGGTCAATTTTGTTCATCTACACGAGCAAATAAAAACTGTCACATAAAAACTGCTCGTGTAGACGGGACTTATGTATAATTGAGACAGATTGATTGACTAAATACTAACAAGCGTATATAGCGTTACGATTGGGGGAATTCCGAAACCCGCCTTATACCATCTTAAGAATCAGCATTACTCACTGTCAAAGGCAAATAAAATGAATTGTTCCGATGTCTCAGGAAGCCGAAGGCACTTCAGTCAATGACTGCACATAGCGCGCAGAATTAGACGTCCTCTGGTAACAACAATAGCATAATTGGTAGAAAATGGTCCCAGCTTTGATTGTTTTTCGACGTGAATAATTCTCAGCATTTCATGAAAAATCTATATAACTCTCGGCTAATGCTTCATTTGCCAATTTATCAAAGACTTTTAGAAATGGGAAACAACTGCAGTCTTTTTTATTATTTCTTTATAATTTCTAAATTTTTCTTTTCTTGTTGCCATTAACCTCACAAGTGCTATCTTTGTCACTGTCCCCAAACGCCTCCTTTACTTTTCGTTTGGATGAATGTTGAAGCAAAACTGGATCAATCTTCCAGGAGGTTACATGTCCCCACAGTGCCAGTTCTGCCTTGTGCTCCGTCCACTCTCCATTCGGATCTTAAAAATGGTTTTAAACACTTAATTACTTCAAAGGCAGTTGCTCAAAACATTTTTTTGATATATAAAGGGTACAAAAACAGATTAGAGAAAATAATAATTTGAATGGATAAAATATATTTTGTGTTAGGATCGCTTCATTATTGTAAAAAAAACCCCTCACACTCGCAAAATGACACACGTGTTTCTTAGTTGCTTAAGCCCCTGTCAAACGGTCCTGACATTTCACTCAACATCCACCCAACATTCTTCGAACTGACACTATACCTTTTAGCCGAGTCAGTTTATGAACTTTACTCAACTACGCATGAGCAGATCGAAACTAAAACCCGCCAGGCAGTAATGCGCATGGACATTTGTAGGCAATTATTTGTAGGTCTCGTGACGTGCCCCGGATCAATGAGAAAAAAAATTATTAAACCAACTTGAACCGTTACCATAGTCTTAAAGCATTATATACCTTTCTTGTTGAGTTTTTTGACACATTGCTGTATCTTCTCCAAATACCTCATATAATATTTCAGGTTGTAATCGATTTTGCCCAGCCCCGGAATGGCCAATATAGCTTCGTCTGCCATAAAGGGAACGTGACCGTTGCCAGCACATAACACAGCTGTTCAAACAATTTACGAAATGGAGGATTAGTTGAAAGTGAAATCATTTTATTGAAAACGAAATTAGAAGTGATAACTGAAGTACTAAGAATGATTTTTGTACACTCAATTAAGACTACAAGGGCTAAATACAATATTAAAAATTACAAACTATTGTGGTTCAGGGAAAATCGAATGAGCAAAACACACAACGCTGCACCGAATGCCGTGGTTTCAAGGGAGAAGACACCAACCGCACTGCGGCCACAAAACAACATAAAAAATGTCAGGGTATGGCACCAGCCAAGAAAATGGCAGAATCTAACAGAGGCAATGCAAAAATGAATACTGGATGCAAACAATGGTCTTATGAGAATTTATTGAGAAACTTAACAGAAAAGATGATATTAATACAAATAGAAATAACTAGAAAAGTAGAAAACAAATCAATTAGCTTAAGTTCCTTACTTCATGATAGCAAAATAATCAGATCTTACCAACAACTTAACAATCTCAACAAACAGAAGGCAAATAACACAACTGCTATAATGGCAAGACAATCATTTTGAGGCAAGTCCCACATTGGCTGCTCAAGCCATAACTTGAAACCTTCTAATACAGGGATCGATAAAATCCCCGGCCAGTCGTCTGGGGCAAGTAGATTTAGAGGTCGGGCAAGTAACTTTTCATAGTTACCTGCCCAACGGATAAGCACTCAGACCAGCTCCCCATCCTCTCCCCTCACAAAATGAGCATCTCCCACTCAAGCAGACAAAATACGTACAAAACACTCTATCTCAAAAAAGGGATTTTTCCTCACAAGCAGACAAAGAATTATATATATCTTTAAGACAAAATGATTTATGAATAAACCAGTTACAACTATGTTTAAAAATATCCTTTCTCAATTCTTTAGTCATGCAATCGCACCAAGAACCTCTTTTTAGAAACATACATGTATACAGAAATATCTTTAGTAGTTTATGGTAGTTAAATGCATTGAAAGTTGTCCCAGGCAAGCAAGTTCTTGAACAAGCTCACCCAAAGAAGGGCAAGCTAGAATTCAAGATTTTGTCAAACCCAGACATACAACTTCTATATACAGCACACTGCACTGGCAATTGCATTCTTGAAATGATAGGTTACTCCAAAAAGAAAATACAAAAGCATTAGGAACTAAAGGAATTTACAGTTTGTAATAGTCAAATGTAGCATTTAAACTTTATATTTTGTTAAATTGGAACATAAAATGAAGTTTAACCTGATGCTGTTGCTGGTCCTACAGCCTTCAACTTTGACAGTATTTCTATTGCCGCTCTCACATCTGGTAAGCAATTAAATGCTTTTTTACTTGTTTCAGTGACAACATCATTTCCATTCGTCTGCACTAGCTGGGCTAACCGAGGTCGAAATTTGCCACGCTAAAATGAACACAACCAAGTTTATTCCAACAAAAAATCTAACTAATCATATATCATATTATTGATATATAGGATGATCATTAAGTGATTTTCTTGTTGTATGTATCATCACTAGAGATTATTACTATGACTGTAAGGTGTAGTTGAAAGGCTCATTGTCCAGGACACACCAAAAAATTAATGAAAATTATTAATAAAAACTTTTAATTACAATTTTAAAATGTGGTAATCTTCCTGCAGATGACAAGCTTTGTCAAAAATGTCTTGGGTGTTCCTGAAGATGACAAGTTTTGTCAAAAATGTTTGGTCGGTTTTAACACATTTTCAACTTTTAAACCCTTAATATTTTTTTTTTAATTTTTATCTGTTATAGCCAACTTATCTGGAACATATAAAAAATTGTTATAATTAAATGACATTATGAAACAACTTAAGTGTGTCATAACCCAATATTGTGGCCTTGCTCGCCATATGAGTTCCCGTGGCCCAGTGGTGGAGCATCCAACTAGTGTACGGAAGGTTATAGGTTCAATTCCCATCTGGAGCTCAGATTACATAAAGGCCAAATGTATATTGGACAAATTGTTAGCAAAAAAAAAGAATTAATGAACGACAGATGAATCTTTTCTAACAATTTAGTGCAAGTTTTATATACCTCCTAAATGTTTCATATCTTTCATTTCTCAACAGAGTTTTGCCAGTGTGCAAAACAGAACTTGCTTGGTAATTTTGTTATGTATGGAAGACATGACATAACTCTTCTCAGTTAATGTGGAATAAATTGTACAGTTTTTCAAAACAGCTCAAATTTTGATGTTTTTTCAAAATGACCAATGCAAATTACTGCTGCGCAGTGAGCAAAGCAGCAGTTCATATTGTGTATGAAAATTCTCAATTTTGTACCAGAATGCACTACAAATCAGTCAACCAGAATGAACCACTACCCAACACTCATGAGAGGAGCATTCGGATGGTATTCCTTACCAATATGGTTATGGAGTATAATCTGTTTTCTATAGCAATATGCATTATTGCATTTATTATTGATTTTTTGTCTTTGTTTTGAAATATAAAGCTGCCTTGTTGGATCGTATGACTCGTTTCCACATTCAATTGACGTTTTGAGGAAGGCAGAGACATGACCTGCTTTTTGAGCTGTGCATATGAGAAACATGTCGTGTTTTATTTGAATTTCTGAATAAAAGAAGTTGAAATTGATTATGTGTGTTTGTTTATATTCTGCAAAAATACAAATAATATAATTTCTCAGGGATAATCCATTTTACCATTTTCATCATGGCTGCACTTTGATTGTTGTTGATCCCCGCATAGGAAGGGGAAATTAACAGCTTCCAGTCAAGTGGTCCCCATATAGGAGGGGAAAGTTTACAGCTTTTAGCCAAGTGGTCCCCATATAGGAGGGGGGAAATAAAAACTTTTAAAAGGTTTTTACACAAAGTCCCCACCCCTGCCTGGGGTCCCCCCCAGGGGATGGCTGATAATAAGTGCATTACTTGCATTAATAATTAAATCTGCTTTAATTTTTTACATAAACATATTTATTAAAACACATTTTATGAGGTGATAACATAAAGGTTCAAACTCACAGTTAACTTCCATTGCATCAACTTTGTGAGTTCAGTTTGGGTAATGAATGGTTCTTTTCTTTCTTTAATTATCAATGGCAATTCCTCCTGATACCTAAATTGAAGATAAAAAATAGTTTAAGAATGTAAATAGGTTGTGATAAGAAGTCACAGAGGTTACATTACAGGCTGCTAGCAAACATTGTATTTACTCTTTACAAAATCCTTTCAGGCCTCATGTTTGACTTTAATTGATTAGAAATGTTTTGTCGGTAAAGTTTCCGTATTGGGGCGTATTATTGTTGAATATCATGCAAACTAACATTTACCCAGACCCTGACTTCTAAAGTAATAAATGCGATGAAATTGCATGCATAAATAAGTACGCCACAGTACGGAAATTATCCCCAAAACTCATCAGACTTTCTGTGGAAACATGGCCACAAGTAACCATTTATGTAAAATAAAAATTCCAAAAGTCAGTAAGTGTAAAATCAGTCTCGACTCTCGGTATTCTTTCTTCTGCGAATTGCGCGCTAATAGTTGGAGCTAGAACACATAATTTCAGAAACATTATAGAATAAAGCAATTTATGACAATTAAAACTAATATTCTGATATTAATTTTTTCCTGCCTTGTACAGATATTATATTATCTGTACACCATTTTCGGAAAACTCTGTGCTGCGCGCAGCAGCGGATTTTAATTTCTCCGAACTACTACTTATGTGACACACACGTTGCAAAATTTAAAAAAATACCATTTATCCAATTTCAGTAACTCCTCCGCCTTTCCTTTTTTGTATTGGCTTGCTTTTGAAGACAATATTTTGTTATACGAGTCAAGGGTTGTTCTCCATCTTCCTATGTCACAGCTCTCGTACAGACTGTGTTCCCCCGCCATTTTGTGCGCGTTATTTAAGTCACAGGTTGCCTAGGTGGATGGAATATATCAAGTTGACAAGTTGACAAACAACCACATGCACAATAAATTTCATTATTATATCCACACCCACTGGATATGAGCAATCGCGCGCTCTGATTGGTTCCTCTACTACTAGGATATCAGCT
>JANCMA020258098.1:0-12562 GCA_024336925.2 Zoanthus solanderi | reverse complement strand
GTTCAGATGGCAAAGGCAAATGGAGTGAGATGGTACGGGCATGTGTTAAGGAGGGATGATGGCCATGTTTTGAGGAAAGCATTGGAGTTTGAAGAGAAGGGAAAGAGGAAGCGAGGACGACCGAGGAAGACATGGAGATCACAAGTGGAGAAGGAGAGTAAGAATGTTTGTTTGAAGAAGGAGGATGCAAAGAATCGATGAAGATGGAGAGTGGGAGTGGGAGAGGTTGCTGGCAGAGTGGGGTAAATCCGGCCATCCTCGTTTTCGGGGATAAAACTGGATCAAAACTGGATTGATGATGATGATGCTACTAAATCAAACCTTTTACCTGATAAACCTTATGATGCCCCTAGCACCTGCCACAGCTAGAAGGGGTTCCCCTGTGCTTGGACTGTATGTCCAGGCACAGCAATAAAATGATTCCTCTGACTTGTTCAGTTAAGGATCATGCATTCATACAATAGGGCATTACAATTAATTATAATAAAAATTATAAAATGATTTTTGTTCTCTTTGTCTAATAGGTAATCAGTAAAATATTATTTTTTGTTTCTATTTTGTTTGTTATTTTTTCCATCCTGCTTATGGTAGATCTCCCCATATATGTACACAACCATTAAACATCAGAACACTTCGGTAGCTCTGACCAGCAAATGCTGACCACAGATAATTTTTAACCATAGAAAAAAAAAGGCTCAAGGAACAACACAAAAAATAATTAATTCTAAAAGGTAAAGAGCATGCCAACAGCAGTTGATTGAGTCTTTGAATATTTTAGTTACTAATACAGGTTACTGCTGGTTCCATATCATGAAATTTAAGCCCTTTTATAGGCTTTTAAGACCAAAACTTTCAAAATGTAAGACTTAAGCTCCTTCAATGTTGCTTTCATGATCTGGTGAAAGCGTAGATTGTCTGCAGCCCAACAGGATTGTGGGCTTTGAAGAAACTGCTCATGCACTTTTCAATGCCTCTTTGAGGTATTCAGTGTGAGTGACAAGCAAGATAGCTAGAAAAAGCTTCAAATTATAACCAGTGGAGTAAACACTTTTGACATGCATTCAAAATTGAGACATTTTAGGAGCTAAACAAAGAATGTTTCCATTTTTAAGATTTTTTCAAGGACTTAAAAACTCAAAATAAAAAATACTGTAAGATTTTTTAAGACTTTTAAGGACTGTGGGCACCCCAAGATAACAACTATTGTAAATGACAATAGATGTCCATGGCTGTTACCAGTTGATGTGTTCTGGACCAAAATGTGACTTCTGATAAATTCTCTTAGTACTTAATTATTTATTAAAGATAAAAACAGAGAAACTTCTGGAAATTTTAGAATCATGATCAAAAGTCAATTCTGTTGTTTTTGCTCAATTACCTTCAATTCTGGTCAAGACTTTACTGTAGCTGTATGGCCAAAAAATTAGCTATTATGCTGTCTTTTTTGGGGGTGAAAGATTTGATTACCAGTACTAGTCCCAGGTACATCCTATGAATGCATGTATCATTACTGGGTTGCCTGTGGCAAACTAGTCATAAAATGGAGCTGTTTTTTTTGGCCATAAATTAGTGAGAAATTGGGAATCCTAAATAAATATGGCTTTGCAAATTATGTCATGCAATGTGAATGGCTCAGGCATTGACATCACCATGACAACATGACTGAAGTGAGCGCATGTTTTTCACGTGCTCGACTGCAATGTCAGTGGTTGCTAGAGGATTGAAAAGAAGTGGTGTGTTTTTGTCATAAATTTTGTTGTAGAGACGGTCAAACTACAGACAAATATACTGCACGTTCTCCGTAGTAAACTCAGAAGAAAATATATTTTTGACCGATTTCAGAATGATCTCGATATGCACAATTTATTTATTTTGAACGTGCAAGAAGGCCAAATTCTGTTTATATTTGGTTTGAAAGTAAATACGCCACTTCTGTTCATTGATAATTTATATTTTATCACCAATTCATCAAGTCAACTTGAGTTTAAAGGGTATAAAGTTTGACTAGCATTTAAATGTCAATTACATGTACTGTTAGTAATAATTTGGTATAAAACTTAATTTTGTACTCAGGGCAAGAATTATGAACAGAAATAACTGAGCTTGAATCAGACAATTTATTCAATCTTGTTTTCTGTGTCGACTGCAGAGTTGATGAAATTTACAAGTTTTTATCGACATCTCATTGCTTTACTTTCAAAGCTGAAATTCCCAATTGTTGCAAACAAAGTCAGAGGTTTTAAAATTGACTTAACAACTCATTAATCCAAAGTATAAATTATTTAAGAAATAAAACATGTTTTCTGTGCCTTCATAGCCTGGTGAAAACCGAGGCAAATGTTTGGGAAAATTCGAGAGCAGATCAGTGAAAACCCGAGATGCAGTCTAATTACCCAAGGGAATTAGTGAGTTTCATTTGCCCTAGGGAGTTAGTGAGTTTCATTTGCCCTAGGGAGTTAGTGAGTTTCATTTGCCCTAGGGAATTAGTGAGTTTCATTGACCCTACGGAGTTAGTGAGTTTCATTTGCCCTAGGGAGTTAGTGAGTTTCATTTGCCCTACGGAGTTAGTGAGTTTCATTTACCCTAGGGAATTAGTGAGTTTCATTTACCCTAGGGAGTTAGTGAGTTTCATTTACCCTAAGGAATTAGTGAGTTTCATTTGCCCTAGGGAGTTAGTGAGATTCATTTACCCTAGGGAGTTAGTGAGTTTCATTTGCCATAGGGAGTTAGTGAGTTTTGACCCATGACATGACACATTTCTCCACCAATAAGAGAATGTATTTGAGTTGCAAGGTATAACAATTCAAATTAACCAAAACATGTTATCCAGAATTGTCAGTTACTAATAATCACAGTATGTTTTAACAACAAGGATACATCCGAATCTTTATAAGCTTGAATTAATTTGATTGCACCCTTTTCTTCACACTGGTAAATTGTCACCTGCATATAAATTTAAAGTAAGAAAAATATACAGTAGGGTACTACACTAAATGAAGTATTCAAAAATACTTTAAGTGTTGCAAGCAACACTTACTATCCTTATAAGTTTTCTTTAATTTGTTTTTTTTTGAATACTAATTTCTCTATCTTAAATATTTACAATCACTTATGAATATTTAATCAGTTACACTGACCATGGCAGAAGCACTGCCGAAACATGTCTGTAATTGAAAAGGTCATTTTTTTTTTTGCTGAAGCACAGTCTTATTCTAGAACACTGACAGCCAACATATATCATATCACATCCAACCTCAGGAGTGGGAAACTAGGGACGATAAACGAAGATGATGATGATGTTAATGGTATATAATTAATTATTAATTCTTTATTTACCCTGTTGCTTCCAACTGTTGCAAACACATGGGGGTCATTTTCACCATCCCGCACATTATGATTGAACTGAACAGCAAACAATGGTTGCTTATGATCTTCCTAGAGAAAAATAAACCAATAAATTAAAAGTAATTTACTGTTCATACTGTATTATTATTTTCTGGATCAGAGACTTTGCCCCTTTCTAAACAAGACAACAACTCTTTGCACAGAATTGGCAGGTTTTCACTTACTTTGTAACAAATAAAGCATTTTCGCCGTGTCTTCATAGCCTGGTGAAATTCTAGATGAACGTTTTGGAGAATTCTAGAGCAGACCAATGAAAACCAGAGACGCCATCGAGAAGCCAGAGATGCAGTCGAAGGTTTTCACCCGAGATGCTGCTGAATTCTTTCACCTGGCTATTCATACGGCATGGAGAAAATGTTTTACTGTATTTGTTTTATACAATCATACAATTTTTACGAAGCACATAAATATAGTTTTATTTGTTTCATGATACTATAATTTTTCACAACTTGGAGACAGCCACTTATATCACTTAATTATGTTATTTTTGTGCTTCATAGTACTATGAAAGCACACATGTTGACCAATCTAAATGTATATACTATCGAAATTATTTTATAAATCAAATATTATTCTTGCATGTTAGTTTGACAACTTTCTTCTTATGGGTTGTTCTTTTACGGAATCTTTAGACTTTTTGTAGTCAGTCTATAGCAGGGCTGGACACTAACTCTTCAACTGACTAGTCTAAATGCTAGTGACAACTTAGATGTTATTAGCCAACAATTTTTTTTTACTAGCCAAGCGTTGAAATTATGAGATGTCTTGGGCCTTGAGAAAAACAGAAACTATCTATGGTAGTTCAGTCAATTTATTCTATTTACTAGGCAAGGTGGCTAGTGGATATAGAATGCCTACAAGCCAAAACTGAGTTTTTACTAGTTTGTGATTAGTTGGCTATCATTAGTATTGAGCCCTGTATAGATTTTGAGATGTATCTAAAAGGCAGGCAGGTCTGATAGGTGTAAATACAAATGTATTGTAAAACTAAATTTGATTGCTTTACAGATGTTAGTGTCTCTAAAGAACATCCAGATTCTTTTAAATCAATGTATGATGTCTTACAAAGGCCAGTTTCTAGAATGAGTACTAAAAAATCACAGTAAAGTAACAATTCAAAGAATGTTACATTAGTGTATTAGTGATGTTTACTTAATGGTCGAGCACTATGGAAAATACTGGTTTGCAGATGAGATTGCTTAATTTTTTTTTAAATGAAAATTACTGAACATCATGTTCTGACAAATCTTTGGGTCTTTATACTCACAGTGAACCCCAAAGAAAATATCAAAATGTCAAAAACTATTAGACAGAAAGACTTCAAACTTCACACCTGTTCTTTCAATAATTAATAGCTACATTTAATAAATCAAGGGTATTCTGTGGATGCCCATAGAGTGACCCAAACTGTCTCAGCTTCACATGACAAACAGGCTAAAATCACGACCAAATAAGAATTGACTGAATATTTCTCAACGACTTCTAATTGATTAGATGAGCTGTGATACAATTGGATAAAATAACTTCCTATTGTTACACTTTTTTCCCACCATAATTATTCCAATGCTTGTGAGTTCTCCACTCGTAAAAAGTATAAAAGTAAATCTGAGACTAAACTGCATGGAGCACTAGAATTGGTTGATCATAATTTAATATACATGTGTGTTTTCTTTTAATGCACCGATTACTGTTATGCCCTGTGGGGGGGAAGGTAGGGCAGGCAAGGGGTGAGGATTTGATAGAACTGCCTTGCCTGGAGGAAAAGGTTTTAAAGTTTGAACTTATCCAGAGGCAAGTTTTTGACAAGATTATATAGTGATTATATGGTCTTGGGGAGAGGATTTTGACTTTAATAATTAATCATCTATTTATGCCCCCGGGAGTGGATTTTGACACTTTCCGAGGGAAAAATGTCAAATTACCATCCCTTGCCCACCCTCCCCCCCAAGGGCATAACACTAATAGGTGCATAAATCTTTTCTTAGAATCTAGCACATGTTCTAAAGCATATGATCTAAGCTAAATAAAAAAACATTCTTTTTCAGATTTTGGTCTGAAGGGTGCTAATTATTTGATTTAATTTTATAATTTCTTTCTATAATAAATGTTTATCTTAAATATGGTCTATAGTTTATAGTCTATCGGTGATGGGCCCTCCCTTTGATGGACTTTAATAAATGTAGATGTAGATGTAAACACTTTTTGTGGCTATCTGCTTCATAGCAGAAGCCACAATGTCACGACCCATGTCTGTCTGTCCGTCTGTCCATCCGTTCATCTGTCCGTCTGAGTGAACTCGTACATGCTACTTCATATATAACATAACATTCTGTAGTGTCTTCTGTAGCGCAATAGGTAAGACGCACGCCTCGCGATCATTAGGTCGCTAGTTCAATACTCGGTGGCTGACCTTTTAATTTGTGTTTTTTTTTCCTCCTCTCATTTTTTTTCTTCTCTTATGTTTCTTCCCTCGTTTTTTTTCCTTCCCTTATTTTTGTTATATTTTAACAAAAAAAGATATTAGGTGTGATTTTATTCGTTCTATAAAAAATATTAATAGTAATATGACGTGATTTTATTCCGCCCATGAAATGCTTTTATTAAAGAAAATATCGACTTCTTTTTTTCCAAATCATGAATAGCCTACTTGAAGGCGTGTGATCAAACGAACAATTAATTCGCATTTCGGCGCTACTCATGTAGACTTGTTTGAAGAAGCAGTAGCCCCATGCAGTCCTCGACTGCCTATTTTTTAATCTTGTCTTGAAGTCGTTTTCTGTTAGTCCGATGTTTGTTTATGAAGTTTAAATTACTTTTGCGGGTGCCTGAAGGCAGTTTCCGGCGAGCGCGCATGTGTTTGTTGTCTGTAGTTGCACGTTTTATCGGTTGTGGTGTCTGGTGTGTTGTTGTTGTGGTTTTCAGGATCTTAATGGAGCCGAAACCAATTGTAGAACTGCACACAATCTAGGCATCCTGCTGAGGAACAGTAACTGGTTTGCTATTTTGATATTGTGCAGCTGTAACTGATTTTAATGACATTTCTTTGTTTATGGTCTTCGGGTGTGGTCTTCTTTACGAACAGAGCCACTGTGTCTCCCCCGTCAAAAAGCGGGGGGGGGGAGGGTAGGAGCTGCGGGGCTCATGGTGGTGGGGAAGAAACAGTGGCTTTGCTCGCAGAGTATGCGTGGTCTAGCAGATTTTGGTTCTTTCTCCGGGTAGAAGAGCACAGAACACGTCATCAAAATGGAATGCACAAAAACTATGTGGAAATTTGGAAGTTTGGCAGTGTGGAAGTTTGGCAGTGTGGAAGTTTGGCAGTGTGGAAATGTGGAAGTTTTGCAGTGTGGAGTGTGGAAGTCTGGCAGTGTGGAAGTTTGGCAATGTGGAAGTTTGGTAGTGTGGGATTGTGGAAGTCTGGCATTGTGGAAGTTTGGCAGTGTGGAAGTGTACCAAACTTCCGCACTGTCAAACTTCCACACTGCCAAACATCCAATTTTCCACATAGTTTTTGTGTGTCCCATTTTGATGACGTGTTCTGTGCTCTTCTACCCGGAGAAAGAACCCAGATTTTGAAATTTACTGTTAATGTTATCTATGGCCCATTTGTTCAAAAGCCGATTAATGCTAACCCAGGGTTAAATTTTTAGCCCATGGTTTTGTTCCCAACCTTCCAGAATCGGAATTTACCTGTAGATTTACATGGAATTGACAAGGTTTCTACTAGGAAAATCTGACCTGTATTTTGTATGAACCGTAATCTTTTCCTTAGAGAAGCAATTACTGCTGTAAGTTTTGCTAGGATTAAGCCTAACCCATTCTTTGAACAACCCAGCCCAGAGCTCTCGTTTTCGCATTATTGCTAAACGGTGGGTTACTAAAAAACAGGATGTTTTGCCTCTGTCTGTTCTAGCATGCGTTTCTTTTTTTTGGCGTCGGATTGTCGGTTCAAGCTTGTGATGATAGCCGCTTCCGTCAAATTTCTTGGTGCGGTGTTGCTTCGAAATCGAAGGTGGATTTGTCTGACGAAAGCGTTGAAAAACGTTTATTTATGCTGGCGAGAAGGTTTTTTTATGGCTGGTGGGTGATTAAATGGTGTTGCGGTGGAATTACTACAGTGTGGTGTTTGGTTTTTAAGTATGGCTGGTATGTGTTAGGTTGAATGACGTCGAAAAAGTTCACGGATGTTTTGTCTGCCTCTCTACCAGTATTAAAAGGCAGTATTTTTTTAAAAAAAACACGAATTTTTTATTGCGTAACGTTCATAAATGTACGCCGAACACTTCGTAATATGCAACTATGCTTATCTTTATATCTTTACAAGTATTTGCACTTGTAGCGAGTGTTTAATATACCGATAAACCCAAAGAAAAGGTGTTTTCATTGCTTTTATGAAATAAATTTAAATTATTCGTCAAACTAAAGCTTTTATTTTATATCATCTATACTAATTATGCAATGCTTTTGCGTGGGATTTCACTGATGTAATATGCCTCGCGTCATTTGTATTTTCCGTATACACACGAGCCTCAGGGCTAGGCATACAAATTCTCAAATGGTAATGTCAGCTTGAATTTTCCTGACCAAAGCACGATTATTACTTGGCAGAAACAATCCTTGTCAAAATGGCCCTTCCCTTTTAACAAATTGAACAAATCTAAAAAAAACATTGCTTTTATTTCACCTTAATGCCTTCTCTACATGTCTGAAACGACAGTAGTTGTTTTCTAAAAACCCATTCGAAACAAACAAAAGATTGACATATACTCAATGTTTAAGAGTTTGAAATGTATTTATTACAGCAGCTAGATGCTATTAAGTATTACATTAAATATGTATAACCATCTGGCCGCAGCAAAACTATTTTCCTTATCACTGAAAATTCGATTCTGATCTCGTTAAGACAATAAATTCTAATGTCAAACTGATTAAATGTTTTGAGAAAGAGTTTTATCATATATTCCATGGCCCGGCACCGCCACTGCATGCGTTTGAAAGTAAATTGTCTCATAAGAATTATTTAGCATTTATGAGTCCCTTTCATAGCTTCGCATTTGTTTCAGATCAAAAAAGGTAATGGGGATTATCAAATTTGTTTGTTTGCATGCTATCGGGTTTCTTTAACGGAAACAAACTTTTGAGTTTTTTTTTTTCATTCAAAAGCTTTTTACGAAGATGCATTAATTATGCAAATATTATCTTACAAAATGAAGTGGCCTGGTGCTTTTAGTTTTTTTTTACTTTACAGCTTTTAATAAACTACTGCTAAGACAACTATCTTGTTTTTATAGGAGTGTAATTCCAAAGTCAATTTGATGACTAGCATAAAAAAAATTCATTAGCGGTGAATTTCTCCTGCCTTGATGTTTTTTACAGTAATGTCTAATGTTTAAAAATAAAAAATCCAATAATGGTGTTTTGTTTCTGATTTTATGCCAACAAATTTCAATTACAAGCTATAATAAAAGTTATTTACAGATAGAGGCATGTAATTTCGCAAATGGTAATTTGCTGACCAAAGCACGATTAAGCATTGGCAGAGACAAGAAAAGTCTTCCTTTTTAACAAAACTAAAAAATGAACATTTCTGTGTTAAAAAATGTTGATTCTGGTATTTGTAACAGTTTTCGCTCTGCTCTGAGGCCATATCAGAGAAAAATTGTGCTCTTTTTCTTCATTCAAGATTATATACAATTTATAAAGCATTTTTCAATTGCCATAAAAACTTCTTTGCAATCGGTTTTAGCATAAAATTTCTGTAATCTTTGCGCTCAAAGGCTAAACATTGCTGGGCTTGAATTTTTAAAATCTACTAACGATTCTGCCCTGAGTTTGAGATAAATTAAGTTATAGTTTTGCTAAAATAGCTGTTTAAGTTTTCTTACAATTAAACCTATAAACCGAGCTGTTTTTCCCCATTTCCTCTGATTTCGATCAGATGTATAAATGTTTTGATCGTTTAATTCGACATTTTTAGCAGTTCACTCGTCGTCGAAGATTAAACTCTTTACTTTAATCAACATGCCTTTGTTTGAGTTAGCATGTTTATCGTTCCCATCTATTTTTCTCAACTCGGTTTCTTGCTCCTTTTCATTATTTTTCTCAGCAGCTGCCAAACTGCTTGTCTCTTCCTCCTTGTTCTCTGAAATAGTACTGTTGTTTGCGGTTTCTTGCTCAGTGTCAGAAATATCAGACAAATCCGGTTTTCCTTGTTCGTTTTCTTCTACTGCTACAGGTTCTTCTGAGAAACGGGAGGCGAGCTCGATTGCTCTATCGAATTCGCTATTATATCTGACCATTTTCTCGCATTCAACTGGAGTGAGTGAGCTCATTTCAAAACTCTGGCGCGGTGTTACTTTGTTTTGGTTCATAAATTTTGGGTTGAACTGAGCAGCCCGCTTACTTTCATTTCGACTCGAATTTCCTTCGACATTTTCCTGTCCGGAACTTTGTCTAACTTTTTCTGCGGAATTGTACGTGCTCTCTGTTTCTATCGTATCAACATGTTTTATTTGCATTTTATCGGGCACCGAGAGCAATATATCATTCTCATTCTTGTACTCGATTTCGGAACTTTCTGCCAATGTTGTGCAAGAATTATTTTCTTCCAATTTAATGTCTGAATCTGCGCGGTCATTTTGTAAACTTTGCTGAGATTGAATCGTTGCTGTAGAACCCCTTAATAAAGTATTCTCAGTGCTTCCACTAGCAGCGGACCGCCAAGATCTGACTTGCGGTTGATAAACGAGAGGGTTAGCGAGCTGATCTCCTACGTGGCCATATTTTTCTTCAATTTTACCATGATCCGACTCATCGACATGAAAAACTTTCAATTCGCCAACATCTTGCAGAATCTTGACTGTGCTCTCAGATACCATGTAAATAGTCGGCTTAAGGCATACCGTTTCGTGTGCTGTACTTGAAGATTGGATAATGATTGCTTGTGAAGGACTACATCCCATTTTAGTAGCGACTCATAAACGCTGTTTGAAGGGAAAAGTTTTAATTTCTTTTCTTCAATCAATAAACCCAAGAGCAAGTCTCTCAACAGACGATACGCGAGGTTGGAATAGTTTTCCAGAACGCCTTTGAATTGAATATATTTCAAATTGCTTTCTTCTGACCAACCATATAGCCAGCTAACATTGTTTTAACATCCTCTTCATCAACTACGTCAAAATTAAACAAAAAAAAAGAGACAGTACTGACTTTGTCTCATGTGGGGATGTCTACCACTCATATCGTTAAAGCGGCTGTGAGACTGAACTCATCAATTTCATGCGGTTTGTTTCACCTGGCTTTTATTTCAGTCGTTTTGAAATATTAAAATATTGACTCGTATACTAGGAGATGAGCAGGGAACTTCTGCGAAAGGAAAAAACTTTGCTATATCTTCCATGTTCACATCTGATTTGCATTTTTACAACCGGAACAATTCAATTCTAAGTAAATAATCCGCCATAGAAAGAATAAATAGAAATTGACAACAAATATTAACTATTTTGTAATTTGTAGTAGGTTTTCTATTTCAATATTATTTTTATGTATTCCTGAAGAAAAAAGGAATTTAATGTTTCTTTTAAAAAACATAAAACGATTTTCTTAATATTGCTTTTGTTTTCGACTTGCCATTTTATTGTACAACTAACGATAGGTTTAAAAATAGCGCTTAAAATCTTTTGAAAATAATTTATTACGTAGTTCAAATACACTTCATCTTAGGTGTACGAAAAACGAATGCCGTTCGTTTTTTATTTAAAAGAAAACCTTGATTTAAAGACAAAGTTTTCATTAAAGTAATTTGCTTTCTCACCTGATGAAGTCCGATGGATTCGGACGAAACGTCGGCAGCAGGTTGATTTTCAGTCTAATAAAAAATTTAATCATGTTTTTTCCTAATTTGTATTCTTCGTTGTAGACGTAATTTATTTTTCATTTACCATCTGTTTGCACACGTTTATACTCCAAACTTTTGGTCCAGTTAAAACTGTATCCTTGTGACTTATTATTTTTTGATGATGTGATATACAATTTCGCAAAATCTAGATAATACAAAGTGATAAACTGACCATTTACTTGAGCTACTGGGCTGTGCACTAAATCTTGCTCTCAGCTTGCCAATTTTCGCAGCTTTCAAATACAGATAAATTGTTTTTTGAAATAGGTTTTATATTAGCTGAGTTTGCCTGCCGCCTGTAAAGAAAGGTTTCACAAAACGAAAATTGACACACTCGGCGTTGCAAAACAAAATTTTTTTCTCTAGATTTCTGTAGTTGATATTTCTTATTATTCTACAGACTTCACGAAATTTCGTGATCTTAATTAATCCTTCTTTTTTATTTTTTACCTAGCTACACGTTAAACAAGATTTCCGAACAAATATAACTGAATCCCACTGTTTCGGCGAACGCTGAAATAAAATATTTGCATATTGACTAGATTATTTTAACTCCCACGCATTTCAGAAACCAGCTTGAACCGTAGAGAATTATTTTTTCGAAAAGAGCAAAACACTAAAAAAAAAATGAAAAAGTAAATGAAAAAAGATTAAACTTTTGAAGCACCGTGTAATTCCTTTAGGAAAACTAAACTGAGCTTTCGGCTCAATTTGAGCCTTGATCACAGTAGATTAAGTCACTGTTTTGCACAGTTTAGCCATAAAATAATCATACACGGTGTTCAAAAGTTTAATCTTTTTTCGCTACATTTCTCCAGTGGAGATAAATATTCATCATAACTTAAATTATCAATTCTTGCATACTAACAAAGAATAGAATTTTATTTTTATGGACTTTACTTTGAACTTTTGAATTTTAGTTCAACTTATTTAAGTTACGTAATGAATTGAGCAATTACGAAAGAGAAGCCTTTTTAAAGCAAAACAACAACAATAACGTTAAATTATTTGAACTTCAATTTATCACACTTACAATTTTTGTTGATATTACAGGATGTAAGTGAAGACCACCTGTGATAGCAAAAAGGGTTATAATAAAACAGGTGGTCTTTATAGAAGAGAAATGATAAAAATTAAAGGTTAGAATTCGATTGACGGTGGTAAAGTAAACTTTTTTTAACCCTTGCAGTGCCAGTTGTATTTTTAAATTCTCCCAACCTGAGCCCATACTTTTCATTGAACAAATTTGAGAGAATTTGACTT
>JANCMA020258097.1:0-22456 GCA_024336925.2 Zoanthus solanderi | reverse complement strand
CCCCCTCCCCCCCCAATAATTTTTCAGTAGCATTTTGAGTTAAATAGAAAAATAAATAACTAGAAACTAAAACCGAGAACTTTATAGGAATGTTATGCTATAACACTGTTTTTCCATACATAGTACCCTGGTGCATGGACGGGTATCAAAGAAATACGGTAGTTTTTCTTAGATTATTAGTGCTCTCTTAAGACACAGAGGACTTGAACCCCCCCCCCCCCCTCCATCACGCCCGGGGATTCTTTACAACAGTAAAACGTTGTTGAATTGTAGAAGAGAGCAGGAAAATAAGAACATCTTGATGCTGAACTTTGGACAGATTACTGGTTCTGTTATTAAAGAACAATGTTTAGTAGACAATGCCTTAATAAGAATGGCTAATGATAAGGCCCGATCAGATGAGGAGTTTCAGCCAGGGTTAAGATCTCAGCCTGGCTGTGTGGGCTAACATTTTTGACTAGACTCTTTTACAAAAGCTTAATTTTTTCGCTTGTTTAATTAATGACGTTAATTAGCCTGTGCCGTCCAGGCTGGAATATTCAGCCGCGTCAAACCTCCTATCTCCGCCAGCCATGGTCAGTTGGTCCCCGAGACCTCGGCGCAGGCAAAAATTCGTCATGTATTAGGAGCCTAAAAAACCGTTGTTGTGTCTGAAATTTTAAAACTCCTGATCTAAGAACTACTTTGTTGTTACAAAATTTCAAGGCAAATGGTATAAATATCAGAAAGTCTAATCTTTCATACTTTTGTTCTAGTATTCGACTCAAATAAATTTAAAATTATATAAACAAGAGATTTACTGCTCGGTGATAATCGGTATACTTAGTAAAAATTGAAATCTTAAAAGTAACGCAATATGTTTATTTTGTCCCAAACCTGTTTCCTGAAACCAGAAAAACAAGTGCAACAATTAAGTTTACCACAAACTAACATTTTGTCTTTGTTTTCTTTGATCATTGTTTGTTCGTAAAATTTCCTTCCAAAAATTTGTTGGGCCAAGAAATCGAAGTACAAATCACTGCACACGACAACAAATAGGTGATACACATTTGATACAAAGTAAAAAACAAAACAAAACGTCACATGTTTTCATTTTGAACTGATCTCTACACAACCCTAGCCAAATTTGCAATATGGTGGCGTTACTCACAAAACTGGTTTGCCATCCTACAAACAAAATCCTTTTGGATTTATCACTTACCATTTTTCCGGAAAAAAACAATTCAACTCGCTATACTTCCTCACTAATGGTCCTTATATAAGATAACAAAATCAAAACTGCACCGCCAACAGCGAACAATGCAAAATAGTACGTGACAACCACCAACATATTATTTATATTACCTTCAATTTTCCGAGTTTCAAATCCATTAGATTATGTGGGCAAAATAATTGCGCCATGTTCTTAAATGTAGATCATCTGAAAGTCTACAAATTTGTATTTTAAAACGCCAATCAACTCATATCACACAAATCCTTTGAGCAACGCTTGAAAGCAGTTAGACAAGAGTGAAAGGTGATTAACACTGGCTGTCAAATTTTGCATATCTTATCGGGTTGCATCGTTTTCGTGACACTTGATGCGACACGTACCGTCAATTTAATGAAAAATTAATGTGGAGAAGCGGAGAGAAGAGACAGCAATTCCAAAATAAAAGTCCTCTGAAGGGACATATGGTTACAGGAAATAGAAATTAAAATATCACAAAAGCTTATGTTTCTCCAGCAAAAAAAGTTTAAAATTTTTTTAAAATCAAGCTGTCGGACTATGCGTCCATCGTCAGGATAAATGGTAATACGAACTATTTATAGAGACATGTAACAAGTTAACATCATTAAGAACTGTACGAAACATTAGTTATGATATTAAAATTTTCTCAATACTTAAAACAATAATGTCAAAATAATATTTTATAAGACTTGGCAATGTTCTTCCATTGTCCGCATTTGCAATAGATTTTTCGATTCGTTCAAGTCAATTGAATGGTTATTGTCATAAACATGTTCTGCTAAAGCCGAATCTTTTGTTTTAGCCAACCGTACACTTCTCTGGTGTTCTTTTTGTCTTGTCTCAAGGGAACGTCCAGTCTCACCAATATATTTAGTTTCACAGTCTTAGCATGGAATTGAGTAAATCACACCAGTTTGTTTTTTTTTTTTTAAATTTTAAAACTTTTATTGCTTGAGAAACATAATTTTTGTAATATGAAACAACCCAGCAGCATATCACCAATTTTAAATTTAAAATATTCCTTTTACGATAAAGAACTGTCGCGCGATTTAGTTTATGCTAGGCACACTGTATAAATAGAGAAAAACTCAATAAAATAAGAAATCGATATTCAAAGTGTTTGACAATTAAATATTTTTTATTGATGAAGGATGGGTTAGAATCCTTTGATACGTGTCTCGAAATAAATCGTTCTGCCGGTCATTTAGTGTTTTGTCTTTTGCTTTACTTTACCGGGAGCGAGCTTCACTACAGCTGTACAGCGGAAAGAGATGTAAAGCAAACAACCAATTTTCGCACCAGCTTCTGGCTCTTTACTTTTAGTTTCTAAAACCTCTACTTTCATAAAATTTGGGATTGCTGCATGGGCATTTAATATTTTGAGCTAATTGGGATCGGAACCTGTCGTCATTTATGCAATACACACTCTCAATAAGACTGAAGCACAGAAAGAACTACATGCTGTTGTTATTTTTCCAAATTTTTGTATTGCTGCATTTGCTAAATAAGTATTTAGTTCAATTTAGTCGCGGTCATTTCATGATTTTCTTGTTTTAATTAACCAACTGAAAGTTTTATTCTCATCAAACGTGAGATAATTTGAAGTATATTTACACGGTCGATCATCTCCACATAATCGGGTTAGGAGCGATTCGTCATCCAACAATTTTTTTTTTTTCGTGAAAATTCATATTTAGCCTCAGGGAGATGTGAAAAAGGCGGAGAAAATGAGAAGAGCGGGCAGCACGAAGCAAAAGAGGAAGAAAAGAGGAAAGAGGGTTTCTCTGTATTTCGATTTTAATAAACATCTTTCATCGAATGTCATAAGAAGATTAATTTCTGCTTTTCAAACCATTATTTTACTGTTGCAAGTCACCGATTCGTGTGTGTTTTAAAACAAATGTCACGGAAGAAAGAAATTAACTGGATGCGCAACTGCATAAACTAGCATGTTAGAAAAAACATTTTAACATCTCTCATGTTCGGCTACACACTTTTTTTTTTTTTTATAAGAATCCAGTTTATAAGAATCATGAGGCTCAGATTTTGGAAATTTTAAGAATTTTTTTAAGAATCATTCGAAGGCTCGATCACTCGACCCGCACAGTGCATCTTTGAGAATTATTTAAGAATTATATAAGGCTCAAATTGTCAAAATTTTAAGAATCGCGAGGTACGGGAAAAGAAGTATGATTCTTATAAAAAAACGTGTGTAAGTGATACAGTTTTCTCGGATGGAAAGTTCTTTTGCAAACTGAACATGCAGGTGATACAATAGAACAATGCTTCTGTCAGTAAATCTGTTACGGATAAATCTGTAATTTTATAGGGCCTGGGCCTGATGTTAAAGCGATTTGTGTTGATTTGGTATTTTTGCTCGCCGTCACAAAATGATAAACTCAAAGTTGCGGATTGTCTTTAAATATTGTAACCGTTTAAGGGACACAAATGGAAGTTGACTGTTTTATTTGTACTTTTCAACTTTTTCTAGTTGTAATAGCTATTGTGTTAAATTTGAATTTCAGTTTTTTGAAACCGCTGTACCGCTATACCGTTAAATTATACCGCTAAGCTACATTAACAAGAGAGCCATCAAAGCCAAAGGATACTTAGTGCTGGTAATCTCAATGTCAAGCAAAAATACACCTTGTCAACTAAAGTAAACTGGAAGATTTGTGTTTTCAACGGATCGGATTGTCATATTCTTTGACTCTAGTCGTATTTGTAGAAAATAAAGCTATCGTTCAACGTGTTGTTATTTTAACGAGCGAGTGTTCAGAATCTGTGAGTCCTATAAGTGTTTGCTTCAAATTTATTTACGGCTAGGTTGGCACTTATAAAACCTATAAATTCCATAAGTCAACATTTTGGTAAGCCGTTATGATACTAGTTTACATTAGTGTTTCAAAATTCTACATAATTGTAAAATAAAGAAAACCTCCTTACTTCAGGACAAAAGATCATTTTCACACTTCACCGTTTTTGCTTGCTGTTCAAGACTGCGATCCTTGAAGACAATGAGTTTGGAAGCTAACCAAAGTGTGAAGAAGGTAGGCACTAAATTGAATTTATCACAGTATAATTTAATAATCTTTTCAGTTTTAAAGCTAACTTCTATCAGTATAGTACAACCAGTTTTACATTACACTCAGGATACCGCACCTTAATGCTATAGATAATAACAATCACATTCTAAACCTTTTCCCCATCACTTGAACTCTCCTTATCATTCTATCTCTATCAATTTTGTTGCATTTGGCATATTTCTAGTTAAAGGCGACAACGAGTGTCGTATTAATGTTCAGCAGTTTTTGCCCCAACTTTGGGGAACTGAGAGATATAAGAGCAAATGCATTTTTGCAGAAGGAACAAACAAAATGATAATATGATACTATAACTGATATTGTTATTGTTAGATATTGCTTTTCATATTGTCGTAGTTGTTGTTTCACCACGTGGTTTCGTCAATACTTTTATTCTGCCAGGTTCGTAGTGCTCGTCAGACTGCCCGAGTGTTTTTCAGCTCACCTTTTGGAGGATTGGAGGACGAAAGAGAAGAGCTGACCAAGAAATACTGGCCGAGGCTAGCATCGATGTGCAGTAAGGCTGGGTACGAGTTCGTGCCCGTTGACCTCAGGTGGGGCATCACCACTGAGATGTCCTCGAGTGCTTCAACCATTGAGGTGTGTCTTCGTGAAATGGACCGCTCCGACATGATTGTTGGTTTTTTTGGGCAGGTAGGTATTTTTACGGACGACGCCATTAGTATCGGTTTGTATATAGCTGATGTCGAAAACCTCTACAGCTGATTCAGCTAACCATCTTAAACGCGGCTCTTCCAAGTGATACATAATTAAAAATAAAAGTAGGAACAAGGAGAAAGTCAGTTTAATAAATCATTAAGTATAGCTATAAAAATTTTTTAATAATGCATTTCGCATTAAGGTGGCACTCATTTCCAATTTATGTAGTTCGGCGTTTAGAAGATAAAAGTGCTTTGACTCCCTATATACGGGAGACTAATTAATATTTCGGAAGTTAGTTCCTAACAGAATAAAACACTCAGTTTAATTACTTTGTTAGGAAGAAAAACGTTTAAATAAATAATAGATACTTTCTTTAACGTCAGTTGCGAAGGAAGTGGTTGCCCATTCTTCCTAGCCAGAGGCTAATGTTTAATCGCTCGACGGTTCAGATCTTGGCGTGAAAGTCGAATTTGCAGAGGGAGGAAAACCCTTCCGAGTCAGATTGAGATCGACAAATTTCAGCCCAAGTGCGGAGCCCAGGTCTCGATCCCAGGTCGTAGAGGTGGGAGGCGCGACTGATGATCATTACGCCAACCTAGTTGTTCAAAGCCGATTAGCGCTAGTCTAATGTTAAATGTTTGACCCACGGTTTTGTTTCCAGTCTTAAAGAAATGGGTTAGATCTATAAGTTTAGGATTAACAAATTTTTTTCCAAGGAAAATTTGAACATTGTTTTGTATGGTCCGTAAACTTTTTCTTAAAGTAGCAATTGCTTCTGTCATTTTTTCTCAACCCAGGGTTTAAATTAGCCCATCTTTGAACAACCCAGGCAAGGATCATGGCCACACCCTCATGATGCTGGGAATCGTTGTCCCTACCAACGCGTATTACTGTTTCTCCGGTGTTGATCCTGTCCGTTTGCACTCGCTGATTCCTAAGATATATAGTTTGTAGCTTCTCATCTCTGTTCTCATCTGTGCCAGTTTACCTTTGTATGAATAGTTCTCAGGTCTTCTCACGTTCCAGAAACCAACTTTGATCTTAGGTTTGGTGCTCAAAACTTCCATCTTCCTGTAAGTTGCTTCCTTGAGGATTTCTTACTTTCCTTTATACGAATATATCCGATGACCCTACAAGACTGTTACTTGCGGTTGCAGTTCTGTAAAAATAGTGTTTTGAGGCAGCAAGATTGTTACTCCTTTGTTTAATTCCCTAACCTGGAGGACAAGTGGATTGTGTTTCGAGAGGCCTCTACCCTTGATCTGTCTTGTATGGGTACCCCTAACAGGAGACGAAAGCTTCCGCCAACAAAGCTCTAATTATATGTATTCTAACCAAACAATTTTGGTAAGGTAGGCACAAAGTAAACAAATGGGAGAGTAGCACACTCTTAAAAGATAAAACACTCGATATACGATATATTGAATATTGCACTCAATACATATACGATATATAGTACATATAGTATATTGGACAGTAGCACACTCTTAAAAGATAAAACACTCAATATACCATATATAGTATATTGCACTCAATATATATACGATGTATAGTAAATAGTATATTGGATAGTAGCACACTCTGATAAGATAAAACACTCGATATACGATATATAGAATATTGCACTCAATACATATACGATGTATAGTACTGACATATAGTATATTGGACCGTAGCACACTCTGATAAGATAAAACACTCAATATGCCATATATAGTATATTGCACTCAATACATATACGATGTATAGTACTGACATATAGTATATTGGACCGTAGCACACTCTGATAAGAGAAAACACTGAATAAACGTTAGATAATATATTGCACAACAATGCAAGCCGAATCATTTCTCAATCTGCCTTCCAGACGGGTTCAAGTGCCGAGATTAGCACTGATTTGCCGAGACTTTTTCGCCAATGTTGACTCAGCTTTCCAACCTTACGAGTTTAGCAAAATGAACATTACCGTCTAACCCGTATGATAAATTTGTTTCCCATTAAGGAGAGTCAAAGAATACGTTTAATATTACAGAAACCAGAAATAAGAACCGACTCAACGAGTTATTATATTTACTAATCACGGTTTTATCGCTTTCTTTATCAACATCTAAAAAAAACAAATTATAACAAACAACAATGACGTCCTAATTAATACTGCATATATTTTTCTTTGCAGATATTGACGCCGAATATCAGAATATCAATTCTGCTGTGGGTCCAAAAGTAAGTTTGTTTAAATTTTTCACAAACAAAATCAAACTGAAAAAAGCACTGTTATCAGCCTCGTTACCAGACCTTTATTCTCGGTTGGACAAGAGAGTTAGGGAATGCAGATACTATATACCTACGCCGAACCCAAGAAAAAAACTAAAATTTCGATTTACTGTGTTCAGTGCGTTCATTCAAAGTATCAATAATTACAGGTGCTATTAATTAATTTCTAAGCGAATTAGTTTGGTGTATCGTAAACTTTACAACAACAGGCGAAAACTAAATTGTGATAGTAATGGGAAAAAATTTGTAAATCGTTTTATGAAATAAAAGACCTTTCCGTTCAAATTAATGATACCTTTCATATTGTTAAAAGTATTTAAAGGTGTCTTTCGATATCAGCTTACTGGCACTAGAGCGAGCGACTCGCGTGTTAAGTCTCATATTCCACTTGTACTGCTCTTAACTACTTCCACTCAATTGTTCTGAAGCTTATTATGATGCACGATTTATTTTAGGAGATACATACAGTATGATTTTGACTTAAAAAAAGCTGGCTTTGCCGGTATTCACTTAAGAAAAGCAACTTCTATTTTGAGAGAGTTTCACAGCCTCCACAAACTCTCGTCAGGTTTTCCGGTTTCAGTTACGAGACAACTTTATGTTTGAAGTTACTACAAAAAATGAAGTTTCTTTAAGAACAACAAAAGGTAGCAGTTTCGCCGATGGTTCTTTTGTTACTATCATTTTTTTATATAGACTTTGTTTTAATTTCTCAAAAGAGAACAAAGAAATTTCTCTTAATACTCGGTAAATCATCACCTTTTCGGGTATAGTGGAATTAGAGTGAATATGATAACATTTAGTAATAATTTCTCAAAGTTTTACTTTTTGTTTAATCTTCGGTTTTTATTACTTGTCTTTATGATTATTAGCCAGTTTTAAACATGAATTAACAATAAATGGTATGTTATATGATGATGTTTCCACCATCTTATTAACGACGGCAATATACTTTCGCTTGTACTTCTATTCTACTTTCTCAGCGATCATTTTTCGGGAGCATTGAAGAAAACTATAACATTGTATATTGACAGAAAGCTAAAGGATTTTAATCAGAAAAACGTTTTTCAAGATTGCAACGAGTAGCTCGATTCCATCACCTGATTTGCGAATTTACTATTCTTTGAAACCTAACAATTACTCTGTGATTGAGGGAGCTTTCAAAGAAGAAAAAGACAACTTAGAAACTATTACCAAACTACACGTGTAAGTTTACCATAATAAGACGCTTGTTGGTTCAAAACAAAACAGAAGATTTTTATGACATAGATCAATTGTATAATGTCTATAGCTATACTGGTACCTGCAGTTACACAGGCGGGAGATTGCTCTACCAGTTAATTCTCTTTTGAACTCGATAGTACTTTTGGAGCGACTGACAAAATGAGACTGAATTTAGAGCCGACTATACATTGACTGTCAGGTGCTTTTAAATGCACATGTGTCTTCCATAAACTTCACTATTAAATCCATGTAATCGCTTTGTGTTAAAAAATATATTAATCCTCGTTAAGCCGTTTCCATTTACCGCCACTATTTTCAGAAAGGAGTTTAGTTCCAAAAATTACTTTTTGAAATAAAAGTCTTTTCGAATCAATTCACAGATTATTCAATAAAGTAAATGTCCTTTTTCAAAGCATTGTGTCGCTGCATAAAACACTTTCCAGCTTTCCTCAGCTGGTTGTAAAATGATTTATTATGGATATTTGTGACAATTTGGTGGTTTTCCATGTTCGCCAAGAAATATTTCCTGTCAAGTAGTGAAATTTGTATGCTTTAGTGCAAGCCCATGACAACGGCTAACATTGCATTCATTTTGTCGATTGAAAAAGCTTGTCGAATAGGTCTTCAACATCCGACTGTGAATGGCGTTTAGGTATTTGAAATCATACAAGAGAAAAATACAATATCAAGAATGAAAAAGATACATAAATAAATAAAGAAAAATATAAGCTTTTCCACTCCTAACTTCATTTTGGCGTAGACACCTTTACTTCGTCTGTTGTTGAATAATTACAAAGTTCAGTTTCTTTAGGAATCTTAAGCTTGATGAACGCAATAAAATTCGTATTTTAGTATTTCGATAGATTTAAGGTTTGTGATCAGCTGAAAAATAAAATTTAGTAAACTTTCCTTACGTGGTTTATTTGTGTTGCTTAAAATTATTTTTCGATTCTTTCGAGTCACAGTTTCTGTCGTTTTAGAATCTGTGGTTTTGTTCTAGGGCTTGTAATTCCAAGAAGAAAAACTGATCAAATACATTTAATAGTGCAACAAGTTTTAAATGATTGAACGCAATAATTTAACAATCTTATGAGGCTAACTTTTGTCTGTTGTTTGATTTAAAACACGGAACAAAGGAACCACCAGATTCTGGGTGGCTTGAGAAGCTGCACGTTTTGTTTTCGTTCAATTTTCAGTCAAAGGTGAATTCTTTCACCCGCAACCACCGCGAACTGACTGCCTATA
Organism: Zoanthus solanderi; assembly: GCA_024336925.2. Classification (NCBI taxonomy): domain Eukaryota; kingdom Metazoa; phylum Cnidaria; class Anthozoa; order Zoantharia; family Zoanthidae; genus Zoanthus; species Zoanthus solanderi. The sequence continues at coordinate 12,736 of JANCMA020258097.1, read as the reverse complement.
TAAGAAACATTCGTGAAAGCTGTTCTGACGTTTTTCAGTATTATTGATGGGTAGAGAACTGGGATAGCTAGAATGGTTTCAGAAAATTTGTTTGGAGTCGAAAATTGTTTTATTCTATAGCGCAGTAACCATTTCTAAAAAGTGAGCTAAAACACAATTGAAAATCACAATGAGCTAGGTTTAAATTTGTCTAGTTTTCCCAAAAAGCGCCTACCTTTTCCCGGTGGCCCTTCAAATGAAGTTAATGATAAAAATTAAAATAAAAAGGCCTTGTGCAATCAACTGATAAATATATAGCTACATGTATTTTGAGTTTTCATTCTATCTTGGTGCATGGTTGGTATAGGAGTTTGATCTAAGATTCATTGACTACATCAAATAATTTACTCGCCACAAAATACTATAAATATTACACTAAATTTCCTTCAATAATGATATTTCCTCAGCTGTTTTGCTACATAATTAAAATTTGTGCTATTTCAAAAGGTTTACATGAAATATTTAGCATCTACAGTCGTTTTTCTTTAAAGATGTAAGCACGGATTTGATCGCGATTGACTATCGTGCCTGAGTTGGTTTCTTGCAACAGTTTAACTACCGGTTTTAAAATTGTGTTTTTGAGGAATTTACACTAAAAGAAATGTATTTTTTTTCTTCTGTCATTTATTAACGGAGGCATTGAATGAAGTAAATTTATTCGACGATGGTTTGTGGATTCAAGTTTATTGGAGGTTTAAAATCGCTGCATATCGCTTGAGGTTGAATGATAACATGGTTGTTTTTATAGCAAGGATTTTCCGTGTATATACTGACACTGCAGGTGAATTCTAGTCATCAATTACTTCCTATTCTCAGAAATATATCTATAAGCTGTGTTTTAGAAAAAGTGTATATGCTCACTCTAGAATTAATTGAAGTTTACGGAGTAATCTTTAAGATTGCTTTTTCTTTGCGAGTTAGTGAACTAATTCGGGTAAGGTTGTTTTAATTCCACTCCGTTTGCTCATCAATTTGCACCATTTCTTTGACTATTTTTTGTTAAAACGTTTATACAGTACAAATGACATTTTTTTTGAGTAAATTACAACAAATTTTTCTTCACTTTTCTTTTGTGGGTAAATACAACTTTTCAAATATTTAGAAACGGTGCTTTTCTTTTTGAAACTACCTAGCCCCCGAAGGCAAAATATACTTTTCAGAGCAGGTGACGAAAGATTGTGGAGCATCGCTTAATAACAAATTATGTGTAAAGCAAACTATTATCTTTTTCAAATTTCTGAACCCGTCTTCAAACTGAATAAGACTATAAGTATATCCTAAACTAATTTTTTCCTTCTAGAAAGCCGGTACTTGCTTTAGATAGATACAGTTTATCACGATTTTGCGATGTGTTTGTATTTGGCCTAAAAATCTTCAAAAACCTTACCACACCTATCGCAATAGTAAAGCTTTTAAAGGAAATCCGAAACCATACAAAACTCATTACTTATATGCAGGCGTTTATTTCTGTTTCTGAATTTTCTAGAAACAAAATGTTTTTAAGAGTTTGGTTATAAAACATGAAAAAGCTTGTATTCTCTTACATCGTACAATCTCTAAACAAAATTTATGCAATTTTCTATTGAGGAAGTAAATTTAAATATATTTCTCCCTTTACATAAATAAGCTTGAAGCAATTGAAGTGTAAAACTTAATCTAGCACAAAAAAAATAGTGTCAGCTGTATTTTAGGTTTGCTCAAAGATTTACTCTGTCTGCTTTCTTTGTTTCGAGTTTGACGTGTATTGGAACGCTGCCTGACCAACAAATTAATTCATTTCTTGTTGGTGTTGCTATTAAAATTGTGCGCACTAGAAATGCGTGGCGGTATTTCATTCACAAAAACCTTAGCCAAGTCAGTTGAGTCTACTTGTTAAATAGCCTTTTATATTAAATGAACCTCAAATCCTATCGCTTTTCTTCTTATTTCTGGTTTGTTAAACTGCCATGAGTTCGCTTGAAGATTGTATTTATACCCATTGACCCTCGACATATTACTCCGGTTTAACGAATGCGATATTAGCAATATATGTGTTTGTTCTTGTTAAAAAAGTTTACGCCATTGAAGCAAAACTAATTGAATTTTTTCTACTGATGTGCATTGTGCTTACATGACGAGAGGGTTTTCGAAAACAACAGCTGGGCGGACGAGGTTTTGTTTCAGCTATGTCGTGGTGTTTCGTTTTGTAATGCAAGTATTATTTTGGGCTTCTAAAATGGATTTTTTTATGGAGAGAAAATTTGAAAAGATGATTGACAGCTTAGAAATGTCAGTAAGACTGCGTTTTAAAGGAAAAAATCCGCTCGCTTTGTTTGCCTTTCAAGACTTGTCTATGAACATAATTAGAAGCTAAGCTCTTGAGTTATTCCAAGTATCACTTTGCCCGCACGTGTCTGCTTGTATCAAGCGTAAACAAAGTTCGACAGTTGTTTACAGATTTCCGATAATGTACACAGTATTAGCAAACTGGGAAACTGACGAGACAGATTTCAAAATGTTGTTCCAAGTTTTTTAGGGGAAACTTTCTCATACAAATTAATTTTATTACATACCACCCAGAAACAGGTTTTGTTCAAAATGCATGGGAATCAATGTAAATACTTGGCTGGCATGTCTAAACTTAGTTTGAAATAAAAAAAGAAATTTTATATATAATCGCGTATTTGCATTAAAACAGAAAGTCGGCTTCTTGAAAAGAGTTTGAAAAAGCTAAAGATTTGGATGTGCTATTCGCAATGACTTCATATCTTTATTGAACTTAAAGCTTATAACTGTGATTACCACTCAAAGTAGATAGAATGAAAAAATTAACATCCTGGCGGGATATCGTTATCCGTCGTGAGTCCACCTGGCAAAGTTCACTGTAATTATTTTTGGAGATTTTCTTTCTTCGTTTTATGTGAAGCTCGAATTCATTGCATGCTCCCTCTGCAGTTCCTTCGAGAAGTCTGAAAACACTTCCTTTTCGTTGGCGCTCACGAAGAGTTTTCATTGCTTATCTTTTTTATCTGTCGCAAAACCTTCAATTCGTCTTTGACGAATTTTATAAATATCGAGGTTTTTTTCTGAAAACTGATGTTTTCCCCAAAAAGATCTTCAATTTTAATTCTGAAATGTTCAGTGGTAGAACTGAGATAACATCTCTCGACAAACACACCCGCAAGAGTATTTCGTGATTTCCTTTCAGAAAACTAAGCTGCTTTATACGACTCCTCCCAGATTTTTTTACGAAGCGTTAATATCATAACATTAAATTTATTACTCACGATTGAGGAAAATTTTTGAAAAGCAACACAAGACATTAGCAGACCGCTTTATTTTGATCAAATGCTTTGCATACGCGGGTGGTCATAGCCGCTTACACTAAACACAACCAATACTATATAACTACACTCTCCGTCCAGTTTTTGCTTTATTAAAACTTTGTTCCATTTTGAGAAGGCTTCGTTACAAATTTGGAATTAAGATAAAAGGAATCATTCATAATCTTGTTTTTGTACCTGCCTAGCTTTCCTTAATCACCAATACGAAATGAAAGCAACCAAATGCGCGCCAAATGGAGATTTTCGCTTGTAAGAATTTTTATTGGCCATAAAAACCAAAGAGTAATTTCATAAAATTTTTCTCTGCGTTGTAAAAAATTTCAAAATATATAGTATTTAAATACATAATTCTTCGGACTAGTCCATTATATCTACAGAGACGAAATTTTGCGTAGCTAAAGTGATCGTTAGCAATTAAGCAAATAATTTTTGTTGGCATACAGAACGCACAAAAACCTAGTTCAGAGTTATAATCGATTTTTGAATTGAGCTTGGTTTTGAAAATGGTCTACTTTAGTAGAAAACAAAGAATTGATATTTTCTTTGACTTAAATTTCAATTTCTGTTCAACACAAGTCCACAATAGTTATCTAAACGGTTCTTTTCAAAGAACCAATGCATTAACATAAATTTTCACGTAATAAATTCAGAGTTATTCATACACACAAAATTAGTTCGACTCTTAGAAACAGGTGGAATTTTTTTCCCTTCAGCTTTGTCACAATAATACACTGATTCTAAAATCTTAAGGCAGGCTTAATAGAAATCTTGAACAGAGCGTGAAAACATGTTTGAGAAATTTTTGCAATACGAGAAACGGAAGTTAGCTATGCTCAGGAATTTTACATATCGTTGTTAAGCAAATACAGCCATATTTTGAATAATATTTGCTGGCTATAAGCTTTTCAATACAATCTTTTTGGTCAAATGATTTGGCAACTCCCTCTGTAAGTTTTTGTCACAAAACATGTGAAGCAATTTTGTTCTTCGCTTCAGGATTTTTATGTAATTAAACAGAATTCCTACCTTTCTCTGTGAGAAAATACATCATTGAGTTTAGAAGAAGCGTTAAGTTACGAATTATTACTATTTGCAAATTAGAGAAATTCTGTTATTTGATATATAAGAATTATTTAAGTTTTAAGACGAGACGTAGCCCCCTATGTGGTTTCCTTTCACTTCACAAATTTCTAATGCACCGAAAATTTCATGCGTTTCTTCTTTTGCCGCTGATTACAGAACCATACCCTTACAACATTTTTCGACAAGTCAAGTTTCTCGGCAATTGAAGCGATTTTGTCACTCGAAGGTCTGGGGTTCATTGCGAAGTATGCCTCTAATGAACGTTTTTCGGCTGCGCCAATTGATGTCCGCTTTCTCTTCTTATCGGAATTCGGTAAGAAAGCACTGTTCATGTGCTTCGTCTTGTATGCTTTTTCTGCTTCTTCTAGCCACGCCGTAAGAACTGGCTTTAAAGCCATCATGTTATTATGACTAAGCGTGAGTGATTCAAACCTGCAAATTGTCGACTGACTCAGTGAGCCGACACCAGGAATTTTCAGATGCGCGAGAGCAGAACCAACGTCTGCTTGAGTAACTCCGAGTTTTATTCTCCGTTGTTTAAATCTTTCCGCGAACCATTCCAACTCTCTCGGGTTCATATCATCATTTGGTGCGGAGAGAGATGCATGAGTTACAACGGTGTGAAACGATGAGGAATTCTGAATCGGGGCTGTCGTTCCGACTGGCGATGGAGTTTCAAACGGCTTGTCAAAAGCCGATTCGCTAACTGTAGGTTGAAGAGACGCAGAGATTTGGTCGAGAATATCGTGCGCGTCATAGCTACTCGTATCTGCATGACTCGGGTGTGTGTGAAAACTTGAATAGCCTGATGGTTTTGGAGGTTTGGATAAGTACTTCGGTGCTGGCTCCAGTTGTGGGGGTCCTAGCCCCAAGTGCGTGTCGTCAAAGCTATCGAAAACGCTTGGAGGAATCTAAAAGATAAATACAACAGTGAACAGTGACACTAGTTTCCATCTTTTTCATTCTAATAGAAGAAACGGAAATGAGCTATTCTTGTGTTTTATGTATTTTTGTTGTTTACTTACCAAGTTGTTAGATCTTGCTGGAAACGTGAGCTATATTGAAAAGAAATAAAACAATTTATTTATAAGAATTTAGATACTACAGCGGGAACTTGCCAACAAATAGAACGGATCTCTCCAATTTCATTTTGAGTGCATAGACGCGCGTGCGTTTCGCGTACAAGCGACTTGAAAAGTTCTCAAATTAAAAAAAAGTTCGTATAAATACCGAGCGATTTGATCCACGGAATGACGGAATCCAGCTCGGCTCGTTTGCCTGTGTCCCTCCAGTAAATGAAGAATTTGAATAAGAAACAACATTTGACAGAGATGTTCTTGAGAGGGGAGGACTCAAGTTCTTGTTTAAGAGTGTGTCGCGGTTCATGCTTGCTCGAGTTTCAGTCCGTACTGAACACTGTTATCATGTCGTGAAAATGTTCTTAAATGCAGCGAGAGTGGCTCGTAAAGAAAGGAGACAATTGCTATCATTGTGTTAACAACATTTGCACTTCAAGTGCACCTGCTCACAATCTAGTGCGCATGTGTGTTTTAAAAATTTATACTGTGCATGCGTAAAACGACAGCTGAACCTGTCTCGCTTGACACGGATGCGAGGTCTCTCAGCCGAAAGAGCCGGTTCACCGGAAAAAAAATAGCTCATTCAAAAAACATCTGCAAATGCGACTCAATAACAAAAATTTCCTCAATCACCCGTAACTGGTAGTTTTTTAATTTTTTGACTTTGGCGCACTCTCGCATGAAAATCAGAACAGTTTTCATGTACCTTCATTTAAAATGGATAATAATGGGTGATTGTGGTAAATCGAACTCAACTGATTTTGCTGAAGTCATTTTAAAACTTTTTTGCAGCCTAAAAACCATCAGAAATCGGTTAAGTGAAGTGTAACATTTTCTCTGGCAACAAATCGTTCTTAGACAATTAATGTTTTTGTATTAAAATTCATTACAGCATTTTAAGTTCTCTGCCAATAGAGTAAAACAGCCAATAGAAGGCTTTCGTTGAGACTTTCCTTTGAACTGTAATTACATTGATTGTCAACCACACGCCGGCACGTGTATAGGCCACCAGAGCAAACTCAAACGAGGAAACTTCATTGGGTCGTTGAGAAAAAGCTTTTTATCTTAGTAAATGATTAGCTCACAGTATTAAGGTTTTAATGAGCTCCAGAGAACAATTATCACTTTCCATTGGATGGATAAAATATTTTTGTCGAGCAAACTTTTTCCAACTAATGACGATTAACAACACATTTTGAAGAAGTAAAAGCATTGCCAAATTAATATGATGTTTTTTTCTATGAGAGCTGAAACTACTCGCTAAATCTGAAAAACAAATATTTAGACAAGAAATAAAATTAGATGTATTTCTTGTTTACTGTGAAAGCACGAAATACCCCACCTGAGAGGTTTGTTTTGGTGTCACATAGATTGGCAAAACTTGCATTCTTTTGTTAGTTTATACAGGCCTGACAACGGGCGCCAATAAAATCCCACCTTCAAAGGCTTTCCCGAAATCTCAAGAAATAAGTAAAGTGTGCTATGTGTGTAAACAAACCGACCAAATCTATTGAAAAAGCAATTCGGGCATAGCGTTTGCGTCCTTGGAAAATTGCATGAAATATCACTTATTACAAGTTTGTTCAATGTTTTTTTTTTAAATTTTAAGAACTAAATGTGAAGGTTGTGGTATATCTATAACAATCTTGGAATAACCAAAACTTTCTGATAGTGTTTCGCCAATAACACTGATAAGAATAATCATACAGTAGTAGTGGCTATAACATTCTCTTAAAAGTCATGTTTTAGAATATATTAAACAAGCCACAGTTTTTCCTCTGCAAAAATATTCTGAGCTAAGGAAAATTTCCATTTCAACATGGATGTAAACAGGATTGGCTAGCGGGCTAAGTAGTTTGTGTCAAACCGAAAAAAGGAAATTGTATGTTGTCGCGATAACTTGCCGAGGAATTGTAGATATTCTACTTTTCGTATGTGTTTTAATCTACTATGGTTTGTTAAAAGAATCGCATCATTTAAAATCATGATAAATACTTCCATGTTAAACAGATGTCGGACAGCAGCTGGTTAAAATTCCACGAATTTCGAATTATTCCTCGCTCGTCCTTGTAAATAAATCCCCAAATCCGTTTTGCTCCCTTTTTATTGTTTTTTTCTTTACAAAAATTCGTTTGGTTATTCTTCTTTAAGAGTAAAAAAGATACGTTTGTAGACATTATCAAACATTTTGCGGCCATTTCAAGTCACATAAGTAAATAGAACACATTGAACGAAAATAAAATGCAAATAAATTATCCGGAATTTTTGAACGACGTAACGAAGATGAATTACAGATGAAAGTCGTCGAAAAAAATGACAAAGCCAGGTCTAATGAAACAACTAACCGTTTTCTTGTCTGTTATGGCTTTTCAATGTGAAAGCTCCATTTTTGAAAAACGTGGCAAATTATCCGAGATGCTTTAGGCTGGTTGATTTTGTTTCGCTCCACCACTAGGCGCTAACTCGAGAAAAAAAAATTGACTTCGTTTTCTCTTACGTCATTTCACCATCTTTCCATTGCAAACGAAAACACCAAATCTAAACTTCTAGTAAAAATTAATGGTTTTATTCTTTAATATGTAAACCTCTGCTTAACAATTCCATTAAATATAGACGGAGCTTGCAATTCAAAATACATGTACATAAGTAAAGATCGCCCCTTGCCTCAGTCGCTTATTCATGTATGCATACCGGTACAAGTCGAGCTTGCCGCTCAAGATTCTTTAGATAGCAAAATGTTGAATATGTTTTGATGTTAATTGAAGAATTTGTGTGTATAGCGTCGATCTATGTGAACGAGGGTGAAGAAACAAGCAATTTTAAACTTTTTGAACGTTATTAAGCGAAGACTGTTGACTCTTTTGTCCTGACTTAATTATGACTAAAACTGAGTACGTTGTGCTACACATGAACGACACTGTAGATATATAGATCAAAATGGTAAGTCAAACTATAGTTTTTCTAGTTTATATAATTTATTTCCTACAGTTAACGGTCTGTTGTAAAAAAAATCGCCCTTGGCCTTAGTTGCTCACAAGTTTTCTATATGGGTTTCGTTTCATTTCGCTTCACAGTGAGAAAAAGCCCGGGTTCATAATTGCTTTTATGTCAACCCACAAAACTGAAACAACTTTATCAATAGATTCTTGAAAATCGAACTCAAAACACCTCAACTCAATTAATTAAGAGAATAAACCCATTCTTATTTAAAATAGTTCATTACGTATAAGAAAAACTGAATCGTCAAGCCGCTATACATGTATTACAAACAAACAAGCTGTAAACAGCGGGAGTAAAGACAAACTTAATTATTCTGAGAAGGAAATTTAAAACAGACCAAAAATAAACACAATTCTATTTTCTACATTATAAATATAAAATTAGAAAGGCTTAGAATTTCATTACTGTGTCGGTGATGACTCGCATGAAAAATTTCCACTGGTTCTTTAGAATGTAGCAGGTGTTTTAGCTGACGACAAGCGGGTAGAATGATCACCTTGACTTGGTTTGACTTTATCCAGTTTTACTAACAAGAAAAGTCTTAGCCTTAAAAAAAACTTAATTTTTTTAAATTATGAAGTTGTATAAATAGAAAACCCCTTTGATCTTATCATTGCAGGCACCAAAGTGTTATGTACTACAGAAAAGTCAGAACAAACCACCAGAAAAGCCAAAATTCCAATAATGGCAATATCTTACAAACTGCTCTTTGTTTTGGTAGCAAGTAATGACAAGCGGTTTATTCTATATGACAGGACATTGCGACTTCAAAACCAACCTTTCGAGTCTGATAATTCATCACATATTGGCTGATTCGGAAAACTGTATTGATGCAAACAACTACTGACACTTGCGAACGGAATATTTGCAGCCAAACAGAAAAATATTAGTTTCTACATTTGCGAAAAACCAATACAATTTTTTTGTCTTTAAAGAATATTGGTTTGCTTCTTCTATGGCTGTAGGTCATCAATGCTAAGTTATGACTCTATGAGAGATAAATCATCAAGTTTATATGATGGCTTTTGTTGTTTGTTCTCTCTCAAGGCCAAGCCATAAATAACGTTAACATTAGTTCTGTCCCCATTGTAATGCCATCATAAGCCTTGTTATTGCGAACCATTGCATCAGTACAGCTAAATCCTTTTAACTGAGCAAAATGATCCACCAAGTAAGCGTTTATCTCGGGTTTCTGTAGAACTAGATAAATCGGATAAGAGTTTTTGATTCTCACTCAACGAGAGAATAGTCAATATTACACGGCAGGCTAGCCTCAAACCTTTTACTCAAGTCTCAAGTTTTTGATTTTTTAAGGATAACAAGCTAAGTTAATTTTGGCAAAAAGAAAAAAAAACTCAAAGAGCTTAACCCCGGGAAGTAGAAATCTTATCTCAAATTCACCAATCAAGACGCATTATCTCATTGCCATATTAGCGTCAGTGACCTAAAAAATTTCCGATAAATAGAATAATATTAATAATAATATCCTTGCTCCATTGCCGGCAGATAAAACCATTAGTAGTATACTAGTCACAGTAAATGTGGCATGCATGGGTACCTTAGTTTCAGTAACAATGAGAAATATATCGAAGGTAAAGTGTGTACAAAAGTGCCTTCAGTGAATTTTTGCAACAGCAGAACTTTAAGCCAATTAAGGAGTCGTTGAAAGAAGTGAGACTGTCAGACAAAACTGAATAAACTAAATTGACACTGGAAAACATCGGTAAACGTGTAAGTATTAATAAACTAAACTGACTTAGTTCTGTGTATAATTTATACTAGGAAAGTCGTTACGATAATTAATAGCACATTAAATCCCTGTCGCAGTTATGGAGTTCTACCTCTGCACCTTAAATAAAGTTTGACTGAATAAATGGTTTCGATTAGTAACAAAAGTCATGGCGGCCGTCGTGGGAATTAAGATTAGAGAGCTTTAAAAGCATCAGGCGTTCTTGTTGTCACGGAGTCCAAACGGAACTAAATTATCAACAGATGTCGCGTACCTGAACACGTCATGCGTTCGTGGTGATTACCACGGAGGCCTACAAGCCGCTTTGTGCCAAAAAAATTGTCATGGCGCGCTGCTTAAGTTAAAAATTCGCGCCAAAAACGCCGTTCTCAGTCCAGTCCACTCATGGAAAATAGACCTCCGTCGTGAAGAAATGTTCCGGTGCTTAAGCTCTCTAATAAGAGACTTTTACATCCAAATACGAATACAAGTACAAGATTCCAAGCGCGCGCGCACTTATTCAAGTAAACTCGCTGTCGAGAGGACAAGATCAGTTTCAAGCAAAATCGTCCTTTCGACAACGACTTTGTTGGAAAAAGCGCGCGCTCCTTCAAATCGCCATTCATTTTATTTTATTTAAGTTGGACACCGTTGAAAAAGAAGATTAAACGCTAATCTTCACTTCGACGAAGGAGTAAGGCCAGAAACGTCAGAGATTAGTCTCTAACTTAAAAATATGTAAGAAACAAAGACGCAACTTTTAATCACCCGATTTCAACTTATAGTTGGTTAAATCATATGTTCGTGTTTTTAAAATCTCTCTAACAAGCGCAGAATATATTTAAAATGAAAAATATACTGAACTAAAATAGAGGAAGTGATTTAAAAAATCACACCTGTAACTTGACACGCTCAAACAATAGTTGTTAAAAATACTTCAAATAACTGCATGATTAACTGCATGATCACGTGTTTTGTGTACTCGCAGAAGCACTTTAACTAAATTGTTCTTTAAAACTTTTTATCAAGTGACAGACTAGAAGAGGAGTTTGGCGTATATAAACTGCATTGCAACTGTCTATAAACATATCACGAGAGCTTGTGTTACGCTTTACAAGAACCGATAATTCTCGATTGTTATTGCTTTTCTGACGACTTTAGTCTAATTATAAAATGGGATTTTATATCGTTCTTTAGTTGCACACCTTATGATACTGAAAATATTTCAAAAATTAAAGAATATTTCATTCTCTAATATTTAGTAAAAGAAATGTAGCATTTTTTGAGAGAAATATTGAAATTTAAACTTTTTTGTCTGTATATCGATTAACGCTTTAACAAAATACTAAAACCTTTCTGACCAAATATTTAATCTTCAGCCTGGCATTTTCTTAGTTTTGTCCAAGTCTCAGCCTAAATTTTATCACAAAGTAGGTTTTTAAAAAGATCCTACAATGAACAGAAATCCAATTAAATAAGCACCTCTGTTGTATAAAGCAATTCAAAAAATATACAAGATGAACGTTAAGGGTGAAAAAAGATTAACGTGGTTGAAAAATGTTGAGGTTTCTTTAACGTTAGTATGTACATTCTGGTTTTTATGCTTTTCATACTTGTCAAGACATTATAAAAAAGAACAGTATATAGATCTTTATGTCTCGATATCAGTTTATCTCTATATCTCTATACATCCATTCATCAAAGTACCGTATAGTTTATATATAGTCCATGGACTTCTTTTCTTTTTTAAGCCCTTGGTGGTCTTTGTTTTCGAAATGAGCTTCTTTTCCAAACTACTTTTGCAAAGTATATAGTTGGTTTTCGAGATTATTTTTGCAAACTCAAGAAAGGGACTTCTTCTTCTTCGAGATTAAGCCCACAATGCTTATTTTCGAGATTTAATGATATCTATATATCTCATCTATAGATCTCTGAGCTGCACTAACAAGGCCTCAAAGAAAGAAACAGTACTATGTACAGATTGAGTTTATTTACGCTTCTGTTTAGACTGAAACCTCCTTATCAGTTCTGTTTTATTGAGCACTCTACATTTTGAAAACGCGTATTTTGTTTCTGTTTTCGACTCCTTTCAGACTTGATACCGTTTTGAAGTCTGCTTTAATTTTTCTCACTCGTTTGAGTTGGAGCACTGTGAGTTCAAAAATAATTTATGCAACTGCTGTGTCACTGCAGAGTCAGTGCAAAGTTAGTAGAGCTAGTGGACTGGTTATGAAAAACATAGAACAAAGAAAGCCGCCAAGTTTCCTAACCATTTAATTTTAATAACTATGGTCAGTGTGAGTTCTGCTTATAATTTTTTATTATTCTTTGAGTTATATTTTTCTCAGTTTTTAAACTACATTTGAGCTGCACTGACGAGTCCTCCTAAAAAGACGAAGCAGCGCTGGACAAGGACAAGGACAAGGACAAGGACAAGGACAAGGACAAGGACAAGGACAAGGACAAGGACAAGGACAAGGACA
>JANCMA020257991.1:0-12562 GCA_024336925.2 Zoanthus solanderi | reverse complement strand
GACTCCGTGGTGCTTTTCTGACAGTCACGCAAGTTAGATATAGGGGATTTAATTTGATTGTTGCTCGTTGTCACTTATAGCAAGAGCTACATCTAGTATATAATGAGATAGTTACTAATAAATTATACTTTATAAATAATTATTTACAGTCAAAACTATTGTAGCCTAAAATTTAGGGAAAAATATGTTGTTAAAAAATTCATATAGTATAAAAATTCTGTACTTGCACGCTGCTGAGTTACCGAGGGGGACTCGCTAATAAAACTAAGTTCCTTGAGGGCCTGGGATTTCCAAGATCCCCTTGCGTACATTCCAATACTGCTGCTACCTGAGCTTTCTATGAATGGTGTTAAAATATTCCATATTACTGTTCCCCGATATCTTATTGAGTTTTTCATTGCGTAAGTATTAAAACGTGTTATCGTTGTATCCATGCAACTGTGTCGCCTATTAAGTGATTAATCTTGATTGTTTTGTTGACGTCGGCATTCTTTCGATGATTTGTTTTTTTTTGTTTTTTGTAAATATGTTGCGCAGAAATTAAAGCAGAGATACTTATCGCAATTTCAGAAAAATGAGCAGAGATAGATTTTCTAAGAAAAAACGTTGCGTTTGTGTTGGACTCCACGGCGAATTTTGAGCAAAAGTTTTTTTGTCGTCGAGCGCACTCTACTTATCATTTTCCTACTAGTTTAAATTTTTCTTGTTTCTCCGGTTTTAGCAATTACTGATGGCATTGTTGGATAATCCTGACTGTAGTTGACGGGAAACAATTTCCCCCGAACGTAAGGGGAGGATGAATTCACGGTGACAATAAAAATTGTCAGCGGTTATCATTTAGAGTAGGCTATGTGGGAGCGATTGTATTATAGTTTTAGTTTTAATAGCGATTTTATTGAAAAATTGTATTCTAGTCTATTCAAAGTTAGTAGAGTGGACAGGTTATGAAACTTCGCAAACTACAAAGAGGATTAAAATGCTGCTTTGTTTCATGTTGTGTGTAGGGTCACGGTAATGATCTTTTGTTCTAGGTGTGATGGCTCGTTAGACCATTGGCCGTTTGCTCATTTACATCTCAAAGCCTTTTGTAATCTGTGCAGGATCAACGTCATAGTTTCATCAGGGAAACTTTTTCAAAATTTTATTTTTAAGATAGGAAAGCAGCCGGTCTCGATTGACAAAGCAGAGCAAACGCTGACATGGTAAAAGGGCAAAAATTTGATCGGGATGATATTTTTGTTTTATCGTGCGGACAATTATTTTATCAGGGTAAAACTTTTGATTTATTAGGGGGAAAATGAGCTTGAAGGTGAAACGAATTTTGATTATAAGGTACAATTTTTTTTTTTTTTTATCAGGATGAAATTTTTGTTTATTAGGGGAAAAAATTGTTATCAGAGTGAAAAAGTTTCATCATTGTGGAAAATAAGCTTTAAGATGAAAAGCTGTCTCGAATGACAAAGTAGAGAGAATGTTGCGAGGGTAAAATTGTTGTTTTATTCAGAGGAAAAACTTTATTAGTCGAATGAAAATCGTGTTTTATCAAGTGGAAAAATATAGAACGAGAATTTATAATTGTCTAACCAAATGCTCAACAGCAGTTTTATGGAGTTAGGAAAATGTTTTATTGTATAATTAAGCGAAACAATTTTGAAACAAACAGCGCGCCATAGAAGCGCGGTTTCTAACCTGTCCTTCGTATATGGCACATTAGGGGTTTATTATAAGTTTAATTAGGGTTCGCGTTAGGGTTTATTTTATAGTTTGCGCCACTATAATGTACTATATATAAGAAGGATCTACCTAAACTTACGGTTACACCGCTGCCATATTTATTATGTCACCGTGGATTCATCCTCCCTCTACGCTCGTGGGAAATAGTTTCCCGTAGTTGACAGGCTTTCAGTTTCCGATTAACTTTCAGGTTTGCGCTGGTGTGTATAGTCAGTTCTAAAGTAAATTTAAGATCGGCTAGCTACGACTAGTTGAGAATGGTTTTGTAAACACCTAGTGCAGGGGTATGCACTTCATGCCAGTACCCCAGTTAGGGTTAGTGTCCCCCTAAGAAGGGGGTATATACTTACTTGTTAGAGAGATTATATGGAGGGCGATTATATGGCATACTGGCATGAAGTATATATCAGTACAGGGCCGTATAAGCGTAGCAAGGAAGGGGGCGGGGGGCGTACTCCCCCAATTTGCCAAAATTTTCATGGCTACTACTGCTTCAAAGTAAGTGTGAAAAAAACGAGAATTATTTTAATAGTTTTAGACATTCTGATTTTGTTTCAAATGACGTTTAAAACCTGAAAACAGGTTTTCAGACAAAACTTACGACTTACTTTGGTGTCCGATGCGATTCCCACTTCCACTCATCGAAAGTCACCGAATGGATCGACCGGATATATTGGCACGTATCGCAGCGGAAAATAACAACGAGCAGAACTACGCCATATATATATCATCCACGTTTTTTATAGACGCTTACTTTTTACACTACACTGACGTCTACACAAAATTACAGGACACAAAAATAAAGCACTTAGTAAACATTTGTATTCTAGCGAAAAAGTTACAGCAACATTTGTCTCTAGCCAAATAGGCGACAGGTGGACTGGAACCGAAAATGAGCAACAACGCAACATCCGAATGCCCCTTGAAAGGTCTCTACAATGTGCAATGCGACCTACACCCAAAACTGTATACGATGCTTTTTTGCAACTGTTTGGAATTTGCTACATTAATATCCATATAAATTATGATCAAAGTTGTTTTGTTCTCTTCCACAATTTTTCAAAATCATTTAACTTTCACTGTGTTTGGCGAACTGAAACCGACTATACATTGAAGGGCTAATATATGGAAACCCAGAAAAACATTCTATTTCACTATGAAGTCCAATATAAATCTAAAATATATTGCTTCCTCCCAATTCTTATTATATTTTATCAAAAGGGGCTCTCGAGTTTGGCCATTCAGTTCTTGTTGAATTATGATAATAAAACTCAGTTTTATTGCACAAGAAAAAAGTTTAAAATCACACTTAAAAACGATTTCCGAGTTCATTTCTTGTTATTGGCTTTGTTCATTAAACTTCGTTCTTGAATTAAACACTTTACACCGGCAAGTAAAAATTTAAAACTGCCATTTTTTTAAATTTTATTCTTCATGAGAAAGAACTTTCTACTCTAATCAAGCTACATGGCGTTTTATCCGAGAGATAATGTAAACAATTTAGAATCAAAGTATTTTAAGTGGTAAAATGTTTAATTACCCAAATATAGTTTCCGGTTAGTTTAAAAAAGAATTCATAATAAAATATTAGGTACTGTGTAGCTAGTCTTTTGAGTCGGGCTTATATGTAACATCCCACTGTTTTTCACTTTCTGACACCAGAAGCCCGCTCAAACGAGCTCATTTGTAACATTCATTTTTTCAGCTTTAAGAAATAGCCACGAGAAGTTTGAATTTAACAAAGTAATTTCATTTCGGAGAGAAAATGGGAAGCAGGACAATGTCAGATAACTCATCGGTGCAGTACATTGAAAGTACTCTCAACTCTGGGCGACCTTCAACTGTTGGTGAGTTTACGAAGTTCTCAGTAGAAAACGAAGTTCTACCTCCCGAAAAAAATGACGGAGAAGCATCCGCGTTTGTTATATTTTTAAAATGGATTGTTGCTCTTTTCATCTTCGGTTGCATGTTTGTGGCAGTTGTAACGAGTAAGATTTCTTTTTTAATGATCGGAGAACATTATCGGCAACTACGCAGTGAAACCAAAAATTTGAGCAACCAGACGGAGATTCAAAAACTGCATCAACAGCGCGGCTATAACAATGAATCAATTTTTGTTGTACTTGTTTTAATGTTGCTAATACCTCAAAGTATTTCACTGATCATGTCGGCTTGGAGTGCTATGAACAGACAGAAAGGAATTCCTTGGCCCTCAACGAACGCAATTTTATGGGTAAGTTATATTACTTAATAATCAGACATAAATACTATAAAAATGTTTCTTGTATAAACAAATAGTTTACACTAAAATATTGATTGTTAAGATTAATGCCTGTAATGACTATAGCGAGCATTAATTTTCATTAATACAGATAAAATTAACTTGAAGAATCTAAAATTTATAATTAAGGAAATTAAAACTGAAATTAAGAGTAGTGATTTAACTTATTCATATAACCAATATCAATGTCTTCAATGTGGAAACTAAACAATGCAAATTATAGTGATGTTTTTAACTCTGTTATTGGACTTTGCAGTAAGTTTTGTTTTCTTCTAAATCTTAACATAGAAAACTCTGTTTAAAATAAAACCAAATAAACATACAATACATGAATATACAATACATAAACATACAATATATAAACATGCAATACATAAACATAAAATACATAAACATACAATATATAGTCAGATAATACATAAACATACAATACATTAATATACAATATATAAATATGTGATACATAAACATACAATACATAAAAATATAATACATAAACATACAATATATAGCCAGATAATACATAAACATACAATATATGGCCATATAATACATAAACATACAATACATGAATATACAATGCAATACATAATACATGTTATACTATTACATAAATATGTAATACATAAATTAAGCTTCGAAACATCTCTCCAACCATCTTTAACTCAAAACTTAGGGATATCATTAATTCTTTTATTTCGCTTATTATTATTATTCTTTTTATTTTGTGTTATTTTCATTATCATTATAGTTTTTTTATTGTGTTACTTACCTTGTAAATTTTAGTTTTATGTTTGTGTACTTTGCATATGTCATTATACCATATTTTATTGCAGGGCCCAACTGAAAGTTAGGCTCCCTCGTTAAAGATTATTACTATTACATAAACATACCTTACATAAACGTAAATTTTACATAAAGCAAGCAATACCACAGAAGTAGCTAAATTTATTACAATGTAATATTGATATCTGAACTAGAGGTAAATGTAAAGCAATATAACGAGACCAAAACATCGTTTAGATGCTAAGCTCTTGAAAAGTATATTGTTTGAACAAAACTATAAATTGTCGGAAAAAAACAAATACATTATTGGAAAATAAGAAATCTCGAGTTTTTATGGTATCGTTTAATACAGATATATGGTATCTAAATTAGAAAAAAATTGTTACTTCAATCTTTTTCAGGTTCTTTTGGGCAGCATAGTGGAAGTAAGTGCCCTCTGCTACCTGACTATCGTTGTGTTGACAGTGATGGATGTGAAATCAGACGTGATGTTACTACTCATGAACTGTGTGTTCTTGGTTCCTTCTGTTTCGCAGTTGTTTCGCAGTGATTTCTGCTCTAAAAAAGGAAGATCCTTTATGTTTACCATGGCTTCAATTTTCCAAATTGGAGGGTTGTTTATGCTAGTCTACACGGTATGTTCACTTAGGATTGTTAGAATTTTATTTCATTTATATTTCTGACATGTGTTGTGTGACTTCAGTACCGTTAAAATGGTTAAAAATTAATGACTCTCTTTGATAAGAAAACAACTGTCACACGGACGTAATAATTGCCTTTCATTACAGGCTCAAAGTATTTGACAAGTAGAGGTTTTATGCAAAATTTAGTACCTTCTGTGGTATTTTGTGGTACCTGAATTCATCTGAAAGTAGCGATAAACGATTCTCTCCTAAATTATACAGAACTCACTCCTAAATTATACAGAAAAAATAACTTATAATTTATTTCTATGCAAGCTAAGGCATACTACTGAATTTATTACTGCCAGGGTTTAAATTTCAGATATTCATAGATCAAATGAACCGAGAAATGAGAGAGCGCGCTAACTTTCTGGCCCAAACTCGAATACCGACAACGGAAATTTTATTAAACTTTTGATATTAAATTTCATACGGAATTACGCCAGTAGTAAACGTGACAAAATGCACTATCTTCCCTTGAAAAACATGTTCCTTTGTCACATACTATTTTAAGATTGTAAAATTTCTTATATATAGTAGAAATTTAGTTTAAACATCTTAAAAAACCGAAACTAGTCGAAAAATAAAGAACAAGTTTTAAATTTAAGTTGCCGCAGCAAACAGTCTTTTTATCTATTTTGCAAATGAACGATTAAGGTCAAGGGATATCCCTAGGGTACGACGTTAATTTTCTGAAACTGAGAAGTATCATCTAACTTAAAGAGTGTTGTTTGATTATCTTAGCCTATGATAAACATTGATCATTGTTGTTAATTTTTGGTTGTTCCAGATTGAAGGTCTCTACGGTAAAATTGGTGTTCCACTTTCCATAGTTTTGCTATCAGCCTGTTGGTCTCCAAAAATGAGAAAGCTTCAGACTCAGCCAAGAAAGTCCCATACAGCCGAAGAGCTCACTGAAGATCCACTTTCAGACTACCAGACTTTCTCGGAATATATCAATCAACAAAATCAGTCGAAAGCTGACGTTCATTACAGGGCCCGGCTTAAAGCAACGGTGATGTCAAACTTTATCAAACTTCTCATTACACCCTTTGTGGCTGCTTTGTTTGGCAAGTTTTTCAACGTTGTCGATTTAACACTTCTTCGATCTGGATTTGATTTCTTGACGATATCCAACCCGGTGATGTCCGATTTCTTGGCGCAAATATTTGCAGGATTCTGCGGATATAGTTTGGGACTCTTAGCATGCACAATGCGCATGCAAAGAATAGGGTTCGCTTTACCGCTGACCCTAGCCACGCCTGCTGCTATGGCAATGACAAAGGTAGACTGGATGTGTAGCATCCACAAGGAAGTGAATTTGGAATGCCAATCGACAGGAGAGTTGTGGTTTACGCTGGTAGCTGGAACGATACTTTGCATTGGAGAATTCTTTTGCTGCGGTTATTATATCTGGAAGAATCCCGGTTTTATAATGGCGGATGCACTGATGATTTTCCGTTTTCCATCTTATAATGGTACTGATTTCAATTTGTTAAGAAATAATATGACATAGTGTTTCGTAACAGCAAGACCAATTCCTAGAAGAACAAAAAAATCATCAAAATTGGGTTTTGTAACAGCAAAAACAATTCCTAGAAAAAGAAAAAAAATCACCAAATTAGGTTTTGTAACAGCAAGACAAATTCCAAAAAAAAAAATAAATAAAATCATCAAAATTGGGTTTCGTAACAGCAAGACAAATTCCTACAAAAAGAAAAAACAATCACCAAAATTGGTAATTATGCAAATTGCTTTAAAGAAATGAAATGGCTATCTTCTATTATGTGCAAGGGATCGAAGTATTCTGTGAGCTCGGACTATGCAATCATTCAACACGACATCATAACTTCCCCTTTACTAAAATTGATATATCGATCTTGATTGTTCTAAGGACCTCATTTTCGTTAAAAGTTCATGTTTCTTCGCCATTTTATATCAGCATGATTAAGTACAAAACGGAATCAAGTTACAGTATTCCTAATACTTTGTTATTATTGTTAAATTAAACATGCATTCATTTTATTCATTGCTTTCCAGCATTAGAAAGATAATATGGATAATCATATTGATAGTGTTACTGTTATGAATTTGATTTCTTTTTCTTTTAAAAGCGGTGTTTTTGGAACAATACCTGATGTTAAACAGAAGAAACTCAGCAATGGATAAAGATGATAAGACGCAATCCCGGATGGCACGTGACGCATCCCTGTTTGTCTGCACTACTATGTACCACGAGCTGGAGCACGAGATGGAACAACTCCTGTATTCTTTAGGTAACCTTGATAAGAACAGACACCGAGTGGGGCGGCATTTGGAGTGTCACGTGTTCTTCGATGGCTGCGTCGAGGGTGAAAACCTAAACGAATACGTTCTGAGACTTTGTTCTCTTCTGGAGAAGACCATCCGGGTGAGAGTCTGCGAAGGTATTAAAATAAGGACCCCGTATGGAATGCAGGTTAGGTGGACAATGCCGGGAGGTACTGAGTTTTACCTTCACATGAAAGACAACAACAAGGTTTGGAGAAACTAAATATATGTAGTTCATGCCAGTATGCCATATAGCTGCCCTCCATTTGGTCTCCCTAACAAGTAAGTATACGTATTTAATATAAACCTACTGACGGTCTAACACGCATCCTGCATTCTGATTGGCTACTCTACTAGAGGTCTATATGTGATAGCTTACTGGTAGAGAAAAGATGGCGGATCAAAATAGTAATGAGCCCCGTTTTGCTATAAATTAATATCAGAAGATTTCATCGATATTTTAATTTGTACATCCTTTTTGACCGATTAGTAGGTTTGTACTAAAACAATTAGACCTCTCGGCCTCATGGACTACGAGTTTGAATAGCCCATTCGGCCTACGGCCTTATGGTTTATTGACTCGTAGTCCATTCGTCCTCGAGGTCTAATTGTTAAATATCCCCTTCTTGGGAAGACCCTAACCCTAACTTTAACTAGCATACAGGCATGAAGTATATATCAGAAACTACTTCAACTTCTTATTTTCATTTTGGATAAACAAACAGTGCTTAGAAGTAACCCTTTCTAATTCTTCTAACCAAGGTGGTTTTGTGTTTGAAGTATGCATGGCGTAAAGTTACTTAAACTTATCTGATAACGGCATTATGATAACAGAAAATCACAATTCATAACTAAATTGCTTCTATTGATAATCGGTTCTAGAATGTTTTTTCAAAAAAAAGTGATACACTTAATTTGTTCACTAGAACAACACGGAGCATTTTTATCTCTTAGGCAGAATTCAGGAAGAACTATTTTTAGTTACTCGATCAAATAATTTTAATAAATTAAGCATTACGTCCTTCATTGATATTTAGATTGTTTTCCTCCAGGTAAAGAACAAGAAACGATGGAGCCAGATCATGTTTATGTCTTATGTCCTAGATCATAGACAAAAAGTTCTTGGCGGTATGTGGCTTAATTAATTCGTTATGAGGTTTTCTTTAATTAAACCGGTAGTTTGTGTAGTACCCCACTCTTCAATTTAATTGAATAATAAAAAGAACGAGGTCAAGGGGGAAGAAATTGAAAAAAGCTATATTTTAGAATTTTACTTACGTTTCATATTTCGGGATTCAAGCTGCAAGTCAAACAGCTAAATTCATCATTTCTTTAAATTATGTTTAAAGGAATAAAACGAATGGTAGGTATGCTAGCTTCTTTATCGAACATTAATTGTTTACAGCAGATAAAAAAATTTAAAAATTGTCTAGCCGTCTAGCTGGAAATGATTTTAAAGGCGAAAACAATTTTAGTCCAGGAGTTGGAAGGGAGCAGGTAGAACGTATCAAAATAGTAAAAATTTATTTTATTTTGAAAACAAAGGGAGACGTACTTGTTTCTTAAGAATTGCATTAGAATCAATCTTATTTTTGCAAAATTTGCTCCTTAATCTCACAGCTATGTTTTAGAAAGAAAATCATAAAACAGCATTTCAAAACTAAAATGTATTTTTCAAAAATTTGATATGTAATGGATTTTGATTTTTTTTTTCTCATATGTATTAAACGAATTAAGGCGGTAAGGGAACATAGAACCCAAATTTTTCACCAAGATTTTCACAGAAGCTGCTGTCATATTTCGACTTCCCACTACAGAACATTACCACAACACTGTTTGGCTATACTGTTATAATGGCAGTAGAATCAGATCCTATAATTTGTCCCAAAAATGGCCTCTCGTGATGTAGTCCTTAAAATATATAATTCTAAGATAATCAGGAATTGTTTTTTAAAGATAGCGTTTATGACACTATGCAATGAGCTAGAATTAGTTAAAATACTGTCTTTATTTGCTGAGAAAAAAAGTTTTGAAGTTGAAATTTCTGTTGTTGGTAGATATATATCGATTCTTTTATTTTCCTCCCTAATCTGTCACTTTCCGTTGCAAGAATTGAGTCTTCCTCGATGTCAACAGGATGACCAGTAGATTGACGGGTCTTCTGCCCTTTATCAGATTAGTCAAATGGGGCCCCTATTTATACAGTCACCACTCAAAACAAAGTTGTTAGAGTGGTCTGGTTAGGAAACTTAGCAAATTAACAAAGAAGATTACAATGTTCCTTTGTTTCGTGTTATGTGCACGGTCACGGTTAGGATCTCTTGTTCCAGATGTGATGCTTCATTAGTCTAGTCTATTGGCCGTTTGCTCATTTACATCTCAAAGCCTTGTTATTTGTGCACGGTCAACGTCATATTTCAATAGGGAAAAGGAGAACAAAAACATTTAACAAAGAAAGTCATCAAGTTTCCTAACCAGTCGACTCTACTATCTTTGTTCAATATGCATGAAAACGTTTTGTTTTGTTTTATCATCTTTATATTAACCAGTGCAAGATGACAACTCGTTTATCCTCACTACTGACGCTGATGTACAGTTCACCCATGATTCTGTCGAATCTCTTCTTGATGTACTTTTACAAGATCCTCGTCTGGGAGCCTGTTGCGGCCGCACACATCCTATGGGTACAGGGCCCTTGGTGTGGTACCAGATATTTGATTACGCTATAGGACATTGGCTGCTTAAGGTAGTAACAGCTGTGATTATTCATTTGGGGTCATATTTCACCTCAATTATGTATCTAAAGGTTTAGTTATCTTTCTCCGATTACTAAAAACGGTGAAAAAGCAAGTTAAGCTGGATCTATTTATGTAAAAGTTATATATACATCGTTCCTGCGTAATCAACGCTGCATTATTGTTCAATTTGAGGTTTCGCTGTATTTAAAGAAATTGGTATGAATTTAATAAACTATTGCTTTCAATCATTATTACTGACTTAAACACTCATCTAATTTCTTCTTCTTTTTCTTGGAGCACAACTCATTATATTTAAAGCTGGATATGGAAACAATCTATTTTACAAAGCAAAGTAGCAGAAAGGTTTTCTTTATTAATATTTTGTAACAATTGTTTTCCTAGGTGGCTAATCATATTTTTGGTTCCGTTTTGTGCTGCCCTGGTTGTTTTAGCGTGTTCCGCACAAAAGCTGTCCGTGATATTATTCCCATCTACTCAACTAACGTAAATAGAGCATTCGAGTACCTAACGAAAGACATGGGTAAGTGGATTAAAAGATACATCATACAACATATTCTAAAGACCTAAAAAAAATGCCTTTTGAAGGTATTGTTTTACTATAGTATTTTTACTTTAACTGTAAAATCACTTTCAGTTAAAATCAATTAGGTATGAAAGCTAGTTAAAGTTTAGTTGAAATGAATATAACTTCATTAACATTCCCTGCTACTGCAACCTAAACAGTGAGGAAAGTATTGATTGATTATTCATGAAGTTTTTAGCCGTGGACACTGTGTTACCTTCCCACCCTCCCGTGTGGAAACAAGAGTGTTTTGATAAGGGTTATATCGTTATCAGGTGAAGACCGCTGGATGTGTACTCTTATGGTTCAGAAAGGTTGGCGTTTGGCATACAGCGCAGCCGCAGAAGACAGCACGTATTGCCCAGACACGTTTGACGAGTTTTACAAGCAGAGAAGACGCTGGATGCCTTCTTCGCTTGCTAACCAAGCGCTTTTGGTCAGTGAGTGGAAAGTTACAGTCCTCGCTAACGAACATGTGGGATGGTTCTTTATGACTTTCCAAGTATTTCTAATGGCTTCAACAATTATCGGGTTTGTTGCAAGTACAATCCATTACTAGCTCTATCTATCTATCTCTTAATAAAAGCGCAATGCTTGTGGGACGTTGCTATGAAAATAAACGTCAAGTGTAAATCTAGATAGCACAAATGTGCTAGTAGCTAACTTGAAGCCACGAATAGGGCATTATGGCTACGTTGGTAGCGGGCTTTACCGCTAAATTTACCATAACAAAATAGTGAGCCTGATTGCTAGCAGCCATGAACAACTGTTAAGGGTCTTTTCAGGCCTCATCAGCACGGCATAGCTAGCAAACAGGCTCAGGCTCAGGCTTGCTAGCTTGTTATAGGAGGCTATACTAGACCAAGGACTTAACAAACTTCTATGTAAGCGGAAGATATGGCCTCCAATTGTGAAATGTAAGCATTGGAATTGACCCTTGAGCCCTAACTCCAACCTAGGACTCAAAGGTCTTAACAATGGTAATACATTCGCGCACACATATTCAAACAAGTACATATTCAATTACATTCATATCCATATCCACATCCACATCCACATCCACATCCACATCCTCATCCACATCCACATCCACATCCACATCCACATCCACATCCACATCCATATCCATATCCATATTCATATATATTCACATCCACACCACATCCACATCCACATCCACATCCACATCCACATCCACATCCACATCCACATCCATATCCATATCCATATCCATATCCATATCCATATCCATATCCATATTCATATATATTCACGTCCACGTCCACGTCCACGTCCACGTCCACGTCCACGTCCACGTCCACATCCACGTCCACATCCATATCCATATCCATATCCATATCCATATCCACATCCATATCCATATCCATATCCATATCCATATCCATATTCATATATATTCACGTCCACGTCCACGTCCACGTCCACG
>JANCMA020257885.1:0-12563 GCA_024336925.2 Zoanthus solanderi | reverse complement strand
ACCACGAGAACTACGAGAACTATGACAACCACATCAGTAAGAACCGAGAGTTTATTTAGTAATTTACGTCAGTTTCATTCGAAATTCTGTGACGTCAGTTGTGAGGTTTTTACACCGAGGTCAAGCCTAATTTAGGATTGTTTTAAAGCTCAAGCTATTTGTGGTCTCAGTTGAAATAGGTAGAATAAATAAAACTGTTTTTAATCCACTGAAGACTTTGAGTGTAATCAAAAACATTGATTCAGTAATAACTTTGATATTTGTTTTCAATGTTACAGTTGAAGATGCTGTGAAAAGAAACTAAAAAAAGAAAATATACGCTACATTTCCCAAAATGTTTTCAGAATATATTTATTGATAGTGTGCAAAAAATACAAGTCGGTAATTGAAAACTTGATTTCTTATTAACAGTAGCAGCTAGTGCCGATCAATGAAGTTTAGGCAGGCTATCGTTGCAGCTGGAGGCACTTGTCCCAAGCATGAGTTCATTTCAGGAAAACCTAATCAAAACCATCCGGGAGCTCAAGCATCATATGCAGGCCAACACCAAACAAGAAGTCACCCTTCCTGGAGTTGCGACCATAGATGTTTGATGCATATGCGCCCGCTCCCCCCAGCAGTTTTACTAATGAAGTGTCAGGGGATCTTTCTTATTTGAGTGATGCAGGCACCAACATAACCTCTACAGCCGCGCCAATTTTAACTCCGCAGCTAGTGGCAGTTGGCAATGATGAAGCACTTCCTTTGGCAAATGCATCAGACAGCACGGATGAATGCCACCCATCTTTGGAAGTAATCGAAACTGTACAGAGGGAGTCAGAGATAGCAAGGGAGTTCTGCACAAGCATGATGCGCCTTGTTTTTTCAAAAGAAGGAATGAAGGATAGAAACACCAGCGGGCGGAGAGTGCCGCGGGATGCACTGAACAAGTCCAAGTTAGACAAAATATAAACGCTACACAGAATATTTTGGAGGGAGAGCGAGCTAGGGTGGAGAAGCTGGCGTTGCTGTGCACATGCAGTGAATAATCACATAAGCATAAGAAGAAAAAGATATGTATATATTACGAGTAAATCGTTGAGAAAAATAAACACTGTAGCAGAAAACGGTACTGATATTCCTATAAGATAAAGACAAGGTACTTCTGCATGCATAGGTAACAGTAAGAATACAGCAAGGGAGAAACTGGAAGAATGGAAGGCGAACAAAAAAGCCAAACGAATGGAGAAATGGTAAAAACTCTGGACGGCTTGGAAGAATGAGTTAATTGAAAGGAGGAAGTAAAAATATGTCGAGAGAAAAAAATGCTAACGGGTGCAACTGGGGCAACGGCAACAGCAAGAAGATAAATATCGCTATAAAGTAATTCAAAATCGTTTTTAAATGAAAATAAACTCAAATAAAAGCAAATTTCAAAGCAAACCGAATTAAATTAAAAAGAAAAGAAAAACAAAAATCAATCAAATTAAATTAATCAAATTAATCAAATTAATCAAATTCAAACGTAAAGTAAAATGAAAGAAAAATAAATTGAAAACGAAACAATATTAAAAATACACATGGCCTATCGTTGCCATAATGCATTACGCAAAGCTTCAGTTGATGGCGGCAAACTGGGTCGACCAGTCTTGCACGTGCCACAGTGAACAAAATGGCTGACAAAGCTTGGAAAAATTTCAAAGAAAAAATGAACAATAAACTACAAGGCGTTTCAAGGGGAAAGATAACAGATAAAAAACTCCAGAGGCTGACACTATCACTGTTCAAAGACTCAGTGTATCAGTGTCCGGCAAGGCTTAAAAATATGCAAGGATAAGAGCAAGGGAATTCGTCCCATACGGCTTCGACGACTTCACGTAGAACATAAAAAGTGCTTGCACAAAGCAGTTTGGAATTGATCGTTCCATGTACTATTGTGATGTGGTCGCTGAAGAACAGGGGCCTTCCTGCCATGCAACTAAACAAATACCAGATTTCAAAGTTTTTCATTGAGCGTGCAGTAGTCGATGTAGATTAAAGTCCAGAGCCAGGCCCAGAGGAGAGTCAGCCTGAATTTCCCGCTAGCAAAAACAGATGCTTGCCTGAAAGTCAGTTAAAGCGAAAATCACAGCCAAGCACAGCTGCTCCTAGTCCTTGTAAGAAAAAATTTTTGCAAGACGTTTATTTGTGGTTGATATGCTCCAGCTTGGTAAAGAAATCGTGAAAACAACCACCTCCATCAACATCTACTCGTTTGATTTCCAGTCCATGACCTGGTCTAGACTCCAAGTAATATCGAATTTACTATTGAGGAGGAGCCTTATGGTGTGGGAGGATTTGGTTTTTAAGGCCAAATCGCTCAAAAAACGAATTCTCAAGTAACACTTATATGGAAGAAGTATATGGTCAAAGCAGTTGAAGATATAAAAACAACAGGTCCAACTGTTGAACAGCACACTAAAAATGATTTGCATCTAGTCACTAAGAATACTTTAAAGTGTATATGACCTCAAAACAGCTTTTGTTTTACTGAAATTCTATTTGTATTTCTAATTCGAATTTTCGAAAAATGAACTAATTTAGAAGTTTTTCTTTCCTTATGGAGTGAAAAAATGCGACCTTGTGTGCTCTTGACTGAGTTTGGGTGGTCTGGGCCCACAATGGTTGATGACGTCATATAAGTGCATTCTTGTTTGCATGTCAAGCCAAGCGAGCTTGCTGTGATAAGTTGTGGTGCAAATTATGTTGCTCAAAATTGCTACAATAAAAACCAGCACCATACGAATTTAGCATTCACTGTTTGCTGGGGTTGACTCACTTACTTGACGTCATAGGCCTTTGTAGTATCCAGCTATACTCTGCCTCGACAAGCGTGGCCAAGGGTTGAAAATGGCGCAAAATCTCTACTTCTGAATGCCCAAAACACTAGGATAGCAAGGTCTATGTTCATCCTAGGTTTTCTTATAGTAACACCACATTGTAGCTCTAAGACTAAAAAAATTTTTGGGGTCACTTTAAACGTGGTTTTATTTCTTCCATGAAATTGTTAATTCTCAAACCTTGGAGACAGCTAGTTATATTGTTCATGTCACCTTCGTTCTTCACAGCACTATGAAAACACACATGTTGACCAATCAAAATACATGTACGCAAGCGGGCAAAAAGCTCTGAATAACAATAGAAATGACATATTTGGACAGCCATAAAACTGCTTTCTTGAACATTTGATGAAATTCTATTTCTGATTCCCAGTTGTTGGGACTGGTCGATAAGTATAGGGGAACGGGCCACCAGATTTTCAACTTTGCGATGGGGGTGGGTCATGTTGCTCTTAATCTTGGCAGGGGGTGGGTCTAAGTTTTCAATACTTGTAATTTTGTGAAATCTTTCTACTATGATAACTGCTGGGCATTTTTTATTTTGTTTAATAATTACCACATTTGCTCGTTTATAAGTCGAGGTTTTGAAGCAAGAAAATTGGCTTAAAAGATAGACCGCAACAGATACACGGACAAAAATATAAAATGACAAACTTTTAAAACAGTATTGATTTTGGACCCAACAATGGCGCTCAACCTATACACAGTGTCAACGTACACTCGAGCAAATAGGGTAATTTATAAACAAAGTGGCATGGGTAGCAAATCCTTTATATTTGTCTAATACAATAATCCATAAATAAATATAATACATCTCATAGATATGTTTTTCTGAACACACATTCATTTTTATACATTAAAACAGGAAATAAATATCTCAGATAAGTGTCTATAATTAGCCATCAAAACATTCATTCTCATTTATAGCATTAATAAGCATTGTGTAAATTTGCTTGAACTTAAGCTTAACTTCCATCATTGTGCTAGATACATAATATAAATTATGTTTTTATGTCTTATATAATAATTTGCTAATCATCTAGCCCATGGCTTATGGAATTTTTAGCATGTAAAAACATCCCATGAAAAAAGGGGGAAAAGCTTTCACTGTTAATATATTATGAAAAGGACACAATAAAAAAAAGATTCTATGTTTTTTATATGGCCATGATAGTACACATTCTCTGATTGGCTGTTGATAACAAAAGATTTTGTAATGATGACTGTGAATGATCATGTTACTTGCTACTAGATTTATTTGTCTGGGGCCAGTAAAAATGCTGAAAACGGGCCATGTAATAAATAACTTATTAAGGTTGTCGATTCACCCAGTGTAAGGAAATCTCAGACCTCTGCCTTGCTATCACTTGGTCAATATATCAAGGCCTTGGTTTGCGATTTCCCTGTAATGACCTCACTCTCAGTATGCTAGCATAGCAATACATGATAAACAATTTAGTAGTAAAAATGTAAATTCTACACAGTAAAAGAGAGAATACTTACTGACGTTTCGGACATTAGTCCTTCGTCGAAGTAAACCAACTCCTTATTTACAAAAAACTCATAGAAAGTCAGACAATACTTAATCACCTATAACATTTTGAGAATAGTAAATTTGTTTTGGACTTTAGTTGTTGACATCATAACAAGTCTTATAATAATTATAAGTATATATAATAATAATTATTATCATTATACTTATTATTACAGTTATCATTACTATTGTAATATTATTATAATTTTCATTGTTGCATTATCATTATTAGTATTTATTAGTATTATTACAGTTGCTTATTATATGGAACTGATAAAACATAGCAGGCTTACAGCTATTTGCAATAATGTTCCTTTAACTGAGCATTCTCAGTTAAAACTTCTTTTCCAGCTGCACAATTATTTTTTTATCGTCCCTCCCTTCATAATTTTCAACATCAACACTTTTTTATTTTCTTCATCACATAGTCTTAGTATTGAAATTGTTGTCTCCGTGGATATCAGAAATCTAATGCTGCATTTTTCGAACAATCACTATTCCAAACATGCAAAAATGCTTTAATGCCACGAGGCCACCAATATGTCAAGCCCTGACACTTATTGCTATGATCTCTAGAGACATAAATTGGTACAAATTATAAAATGGACTGAATTGATTTAAAATACATTAAAGTACCTATGAAGTGAAATTTCTTTTTCTACTGTTGCAAAATATAGCATTTGAAACATACATTTCCAAAGTTTGAGATAAGTACGACAAAAATGGCGAAGTTATACGCGCTTAAATTTGGGATATTGCAGCCCAAAAACTGGTAGTGCTGTCGCGCGGCCAAAACACCACGTGATAACAGCTTGTGACGTAATCAGGGGTACACAAATCAACTATGTAATATGGTGGAAAGTGATAAAAGTGAGAAAGAGAGAAGAATAGGAGGTGATTATTGTGTTGCTGGATCCCCTAATGGGCAAAGCTGCCAATATACGAAAAGGAAAGGCTTTAAGCTTCACAAGTTTCCAAAAAATCCGATCGGTAGGACAAAGTGGGTTAAATTTGTACAAAAACACCGACCCGACTTCAAAGACCTAACATCGAAATATACATCACTCTGCTCGGCACACTTTGAGGACGACTGCTACGAACATAACAAATTAGTTGTTGATGCAGTAGGGCAGAGTAGTGGATTAGAAATTAAATCGTACATAAAGAGGGACGCTGCGCCAACAAGGGACACAATTTTTGCAGCTTCTCCTGTCCTTTGTAAACGAGCGAAAAGACAGGTAAGCAAAAATATATGTCTTTGATATTTCACTTTTGATCGAACATAATTTGACTTAACTGACCTCAAGCCCTCTTTAGTGTTATTTTAAAAGTCAACAGCAAATGTCATTTATGCTATTAAGTTGTTGTTGTATTTTAATTCTTTTCCCCAATCTTAACAACGGTAAAATAATTTGAATATTTAGAAATCAAATGGCGGGCATGTCATGAAGAGTATTCGATTTTCATTATTAATTGTGTTTCGATAATACTGTACGTAAATCATTTTTTACAAACTATTTTATAACGCTGTTTATATATTTAACAATAAAATTTCAACTTGGTAAATCTATTTCAGTTGAAACGAGATGCATTAGCGAAGAGTTCCCCCTGACGATTACTTCCAGCTCTCCAGACCTAGTTGTTTCTCCAATATCAATGGAAACAAGCGACAAGAAAATCGTACGTACGCCGGGTCCGTCAAATTATGTTGAAACACCGTTAAAAGCTTCAGATGAACTTGGTGAGTCATCCAGTCTACCCTCACAAGACGATGCAGGTCCATTTCTGAGCTGTAAAGGTTGCCAGCACAAAAAACGCTTGCATAATGTGTACAGAACTAACAAAAGACTGGAAAACAAGGTGGACAACATGTCAAGGGTACATGACAGAAAAATTACAAATGCAAAGCTTTAAAATATGACATCCTGCAGCCTGTTGAGGTTTTGAAGTAAGTTTTAAAAATTGGTTTTCTGAAACTAAAATTGTTATTATGTTCTTTGACATGTTTTCTTCAACAAAAATTTCTGTAAAACAGTTAATAAAAACTTTCCGGCCTTACTGGTATTAATAAAAAAAAACTCTAAGCTATATATGATTTTAAAACACTTGTCATTAGAAGCAGAACTGCCTGTTTGCTATGCGAGCTCTCTTGTCCCTTCTCAGAAATTCGTCAATGCACCTAATGCACGATATACGCCAAGTAGCATCCTGCTGCTGTAATGATACATCGCAGTACATGAATACCAGCTTCTTCACTGTATTTAACTTCGTTTTTTCAAGGGGAAATTTACCCCGTGAACCATTGCAATTGCAATTAACTAGTTCTTCGGTAGTGAAAGTGTTTTTAACTAGTAGCACAGCAAAATTTCCTACTGAGCAAGCCTGGTGTCTCAAGGACATTGCCTTGCTCATCAGCTCAGAGGTAATCGGTAGAGTATCCTCAAGTTCTGCCTGATGAAAATTTGGTGACAGTGAATCGGGAGATGACTGACTGTGGTTTGGACTAACGTTGGGGCACAGTTTTGGGCGCAACGGCTGTCTTACAGGTATCGATACTGTGGTTTTGTGCTGTATTCGCTCGACATTCAAACTCCTTCCTTCCAACAGCTTTTCTTGGTTTTTCAGAATTTTAGTTTGCATTTCTTTTATTAACTTAACTTCTTCACACAGCTGATTTAATTTGGAGGTTAAATCAGTGTCTCTTGTGCTATCTAAAGTTTGAACTTGAGATTCTGACGTGGTTGGCGTGGTAGTTGGAATTGGATCAGACCCAGTGATCAAAGAAATAAAGCTGTCGTCGATGTCGGGAATATTGGCAAATACATCAAAGTCAGAGGGTACGTCTGTCTCTTCAGTTTGTTCTTTATCTTTTTGGGGAAGGTCCTGAATAGGAGCATTTCCATTTCCTATGATTTCAGGTGCCTTCAAACACAGAAACGTTACAGTAGTTAAAATTAGTTTATCATTGGAACAAGGCCTAACTTTGTCAAAATTAAGAAAACGTAATAATCGAATTACTCAGCTCATGTATATGAAACTTTTTATTGATAGAGCTTCGAAACATATGTCCTAATTTTTCAGTTTTTTCGTAGAAACACATCAAATACACTGCAGGATTTAAATTGAAAGAGTAAACGTTTTCTTGAGGCGTTGAAGCTGTGGATACACGCTGTAATTTTCTCTCGCACTTGCAATGTAAGCGACGTTAACCGCAACAATGTCTCGCAACGCAAAAAATTTATGCAGAAAATCAAGAACTTTTAACTAGCAAAAACTGAAAATTGCAGCGTTTATCATTCATGTTCACTCCAATTCAGATTAGCAAAAACTAGCCAGACTCGTGACCAAAATCGTAGCCTACTTAACAAATTTAAATTAATCAATACTTTTTTTTTCTTTCCATAAATTAAAATTACACAGACACACCAGTTCTGCTTTCGGTTCTGCTTTCGTAAATCTGGCCAAACCTCTGTTACTTGAGTATCTCAAAAGAAAAGCGAATACTTTGGCTTAAATACAGGGTACAAATGTAAGATTGTAAAAATCCCTGAAGAAGCCTACACTAATTAAACAAAACGTTTAAATACACGCTGCAATTTTTTTTCGCGCTCGCAACGCGAAACGTGTAGGAGAATAAAAAAGTTTTACAACATTATGACACAAACTGCTGCTCACTAGTCTACATTTTTAAAAAATTGTAATGATGATGCGTTGCATTGCGTGAAAAATTGCACCGTGTATCACTCGATCAAGCTGTATAATTGATTAAAATTCTTTTACGTTCATTTCAAACTTTTTTCATATGAGAAACGCTGCAATTTTTCACTGCAACAAAGATTCGAAATTGCATTGCGAGCGCAAGCAAACATTGCAGCGTGTACATACAGCTTTAGGAGAACAAAGCTGTAGAAGTTAGTAAATATTGCAGTTTTCATATAGCTATGTCTTGATTAGTATTAATTCGATTAACACCAAATTGTGGGTTTTATAGAGTTTGAGTTTCTCTTTTTTTAATATGTGGGTCTTGTGCTTTTTTCTCGTAAGGAATTCTTACCCAGTCCCTCAGGATATGAAACTCGGCAATGGTGATTTTTTTTAAAATGTAGTGGCATTGGTTAATTAAAAAATGGATCTGTGTTGAGTTAATTGAACTGAATTAAAGGATATTGACATTGTTCTTATAAACATTATAATCTGCATGGATGGGGATGGGAGAAGGGAGGGGGTCAATTTACCAGAAAGATGCTAATACTGTAATATTTTTTTTTGGAAATTCCAGAGGGGTGGCTTTTTGGATAATTCCATGTGGTGAGGGCGCGGATTGAGTCTGGAAACACGCATTAATATCTGCTCAGATTATCACTCCCGGGTTCATCATCAGTGCCTTGTGCATGCCAAGAGGTTCAGAATGACTTAAGAACCACTGGCAAACCCAACCTCCAAGTGCAAATATGTTGTTCTTGTCAAAACCCTCAGGATTTTCTTTTATGTGATTTGCACACAACTGTTTTCTTTGCCTTTGAGCAGATTTAGTATGACTGTGAAAAGGCATGGAGCATGGTATGATCATCGGACAGCACAGGACCTAGACTTCTCATCAACATTCAGCCAATGACATCACACAAAATGACTGATCGGGCATGGCACAACAAGTTGTAACTTTTTAACAGTCTGAAATCTGCTCAACTGCTAACTAGATTGCTAGCCAACCCTTCTATGAGAAATCCCTATGTGCGGAAATTAATAAAAGCGCTTAATTGTTTATGGTACTGAATAACCTAGTAGGAGAGCACACCACGGGGATTCATCAATAATGTAAGCAAAGCGTGCACATTCATTTGCACGCGTAGTAGGGATCTCTCTCAATTTATGGACGTTCACCAAAGGGACGGCTAGCAGTCTACTGCTAACTGAAGTCACTGCCATCTTGATTCTTTAGTAGGCAGACACTTCACTATGATTGGGTGTGACTAAAAGTTTCTGCTTAGCCAATCAGTACATAATCCCATAATAGGTAGAGTATGAATTTATTATTGTTGATTATTGCATTTGCTATTTTCTTCACAATATTAAGTATTAAAAAGTACTTAAATGTCCTTGAAATTTAACTTCCTCATTGTGACCCGCAAATTAATGACTTCATGGGGTTTGCAGTAGCTTGCATTCCTGGAGAAGAGAAAGGGCCTCTTTTTCATTTTTTGGAAAAGCCCAATCATTTGTTTCTATTATGTGCATGAAGTATTCATTGTAGAGATCATTGTCGTCATCATGGTGGTCTACTTCACATTCTGATTGCACTTGCCTGATTTTATTATGAGGTACAGCAACTACACAGTCCACTAATCCAACACTTTCTTGCAGTAAATAAAGGATGTCAGGTACTCCAGCAACTGTGTCGTGCCTGGACTTCCTGATGTAATGACTGTTCCAGGGGTCCTTGACATTTTCAAGCTCCATTTGAAGAAGCCTGGAATAGCAAAACCACAAGCATTTCATGTCAAATTCATCACCAAGCTCAAGTATTCCTGCATCAACCATATCTTTAAACCAATTTATCCAAAAGCTTGAGCGGCTTTTCCCAAAAGACGACCACCATCCCTCAATTCTTTGGTTTGCAGGAGACGATCCGTACTGGTGTGCCTTTTCCTTACAAAACTCGTCACTGGACTCTGCCCTAAAATAGCATTGCATTCCAGCGATGATAACATTTTCAGATCCACAGTCAGATCGTACAATTTTCGGACAACCTTTTAACTTCTCAACTGTATCTAAATAAAATCTTGCCGTAATCTTGGGGTCGTTGTTGGAGTGGTCAAGCTCAAGCCATAAAATTCTCCTGCTAAAACCACATATGCATCCATGAATGGGGAATCCATATGGCTTGAG
The DNA here is from genome assembly GCA_024336925.2 of Zoanthus solanderi. Classification (NCBI taxonomy): domain Eukaryota; kingdom Metazoa; phylum Cnidaria; class Anthozoa; order Zoantharia; family Zoanthidae; genus Zoanthus; species Zoanthus solanderi. Next base: position 2,285 of record JANCMA020257885.1, on the reverse strand, counting down.
CTTGTCATATCCTAAAATGACAAAGCAAAACTAATTAGTCAGGTCAAAGTTACTGTAGTTTTCAAAGTTCTGCAAACTTTCAGCTATCAAGCTGCATTCTGGTATTCAAAATCACACCCTTTTCTGAGAGCTACTCAAGCTACTACAGAACACTGACTCTGCCCTGCCCAACATCTTTCCTTTTGATGACGGTCAGTTGAGTAGAGTTGGAAAAAGAATTTGTAGTTTAAATTATGGACACCATACCATTTAATGTTTGAAAGTAAGACCCTAGATTGAGCAGAATTTCTAAAACTACAATAATGTATCCCTGAGAGACTGATAGAATACAAGCCCATAGATAAGGGGGTGCCCCCAGTTGACCAAAAGGTCCACTTTTGACCCAAATGAGTGACAAATTAGGGTGCCTTTAAAAAATTCGCCACGGTTTTGCTTGCATTTAAGGTAATTTAGGACAATTTAAGGTCCTGAAGAAGGAATTTGGTCCATTTCCTTTTGATTCACACCCTCTCACAAAATGTCCCGGCTACGGGCCTGGGGTAGATGCACAATATCCAGACTTGGGGGAGGATGGGGGGTCACAAAGTGCTCGCTCTGATTTCTAAGAGTCACCATTCTTCTACTATCTATCTGATTGCCATCAAATCTTGTGACTTCTTAAAATGTATTGGAAAGCAGGAATAAAATTTTGTTGTTAGGATGTGTGATGTTGCCATGGTAACCTGTTTTTGGAGGGGTTTTTTATTCATTTTTGACTTTTTTCACCTTTCTCATACATTCTTACGATCAGGAGCCAAAAACAACTGTTTTAGCACAGAAATCAATTTCTTTATTATATGCTGGAGAAAGAATTCAACACTTAGAACTGCTGATGTCATACAGTGACATCATCTAAAGTTGAAAATGTCAGAAATGTTACAGGATAATGTACAACAAACAACTGTTGAAATCACCACAGCTGTGTTTTATTATATTATACAAGAAAATGTATAATCTAACATTTATATTAACAATGAACGAGATGAATTTGATGGAATCTTTTTTGATGAAAATATTGTAATTATCAACTCTTAATGTTTAAATATTGATTCAACATTGAACTGGTACAAATTGTTTAAAATATAAAAATGATATAATTCAAGTGGAAACTACAATTTAAACTTAAAGAAAACTTTAGAAGTCTATGGACTGTTTTATTCATTTGAAAACATTCCAAAAGCAATTTCAGTTTTGACAAAATCCTTCTCTGGGACCTTAAATTGCACTAAATTACCTAAATTTGTCTAATATCGCCAGAAATTGTATCTTATTTGGGTGAAAAGTGGACCTTTTGCACCCTCTATCTACAAACCTGAAGGAGTAAAGAAAATAGCAATAAAAGCACTAATAAAATACAAGATAGTTCACACTATGTGTTTTTGACTCACCATCAAGATGCCAGCAGAAATTAGGCCCTCTAGAAATGTACCTCCTCCGACAGAGCCTCCTTTTAGCTCTTTCCTGCACTCCAACTGGATCTATTTCCTTCATGATTTTAGCAACCATAGCTCTAGGGACATGCATGTGATGTCTTAGACGGAGTGCGTGCCAGATATATCTATATCCAGCGAGCTCTCCTGCCCCTTCCATCTCACATTGGATGGTTTCTCGAACGAGATCGATATCCAGAGAGGTGATCTTCCTCTTGAGCCCCATATCCTGCAGTTTCCTTTTCAATGTTCTAACGTGCATATCAATTCCATGGAATTTCTTAAGGATCTTCACAATTGTGTCATAGCGAATACCTCGATGAAAGTACTGAGCAATCAAGCTGTGGATATCTTGCTCTACTTCTGAACCACAGTTAGAGCAATAATTTGCATTTTCAGGGGAGATTTTCGTACGACAGGAAGAGCAAAAGGAAAACATGGTGTCAACGGAAAACGGGGCGGTCGGGCGGGATATCCTCTGGCCACTTAGGGGCCTCCGCAGCAGTGTATTCGAATTCTACTGCATTTTCGTTAAATCTTTCAAAATGATTCTACTTTCCAGGGAAGTTTAAATCGGAGCTTCTAAAAGCAGCTCTCAATCACTCGACCACCACTTGAAAACACACGTGAATGGCCAAAGCCGTGGTGGCTCATGGGTAGGCATCTGCGCACGCAGCGTTTCAGTATTTTTGTTTGCAGCAGCGTCGCAATTTTTGTTTGCAGCAACAATATTCCTAAAATTTCTTTGTCCAGTTTCACTTGTCTTTTAACACCTTTTCAATTTTATTTGCAGCAATAGCTATTTATGTTTGCGGC